>ML789445.1:409613-424071 GCA_009831015.1 Picea engelmannii
GATGCCATGGGGGGTGAGACCAGAAAGGGAGTTATCCGCGACGACCGCTTTGATAGTGCGACTCAGTCCTTCTGCCATGAGAGTGGATCCCCTTGTCGTATTCCTTGAGAAGGGGAGAAAGGTTTCATTTGAACACCGTTGATGAGAATGGAGAACAGGGCTGAGGAAGTAAGATTGACAATCCAGGAGACCCAAGTAGGGTCAAAGCCAAAGGCAAGAAGGTTTGATCTCAGATAGCTCCAACTTAACTTATCAAAGGCTTTAGAAAGATCAAGTTTTAGAAGCATACCTTGAGTTTTTGTTGAGTGTAGTGAGTGGATAATTTCGTGTGCGAGGATGACACTATCCAAAATTTGTCTGCCTTCCACATAGCTAGACTGCTCCGAGGATACGAGGAATGGGAGGATAGGTTTGAGTTGAGTTGCAACGATTTTCGTGAGGAGCTTGTAGATGACGTTGCAGAGGGCGATAGGCCTGAAGTGCGAGGGGGAGGTGATGTTGTTCTCTTTGGGTATGAGGGTAAGAAAGGTCGCGTTGAGGGCTTGAAGAACCTACCCGAAACGTCTGGAGTCTTCGATGATTTCCCAGACATCTTTACGAATGATGCTCCAGCAGTGGTGAAAGAAATCTGAGGTGAAACCATCTGGTCCAGGAGCTCTGCCCTGAGGGGTATCCCTGAGAGATTGATCGACCTCCTCCTGAGTGATTGGTCTCATGAGTGCGTCGTTCTGCTCTTTGGTTACCGCCTTGGGGATGTTTCTGAGGATTGCATCGATGGCGTGCCTCCTGTCGATTGGGGGTTCCGCCAAAAGTTTTTTGTATTAGGTGAGCAACTCTTTTTCTATATCTGCATGGTGTTGTATTTCGGTCCCTTGTTCTGAGGCTAGATGGGTGATGCGGTTGGTATGCCTACGTTGAATCATGGATTTGTGGAAGAATTTGGTATTTTTTTCCCCCTCTTTTAGCCATTGGATGCGGGATTTTTGTCGCCAGAGTATCTCTTCCTGCATCCGTCTTTCTGCAATCTGGTGGCCTAGTTTTACTTCCTGCTCCTTTAGGGAATCCGTTAGTCCTTGAGAGCGAATTTGTTGCTGGAAGGTCTGCATTTGGTGGTTGAGACGTGCCTGCGCTTGCATGATGTTGCCGAAGGTGGTCTTGTTCCAAGATTTGAGTTGAAGCTTGAGGTTTTTGAGCCTCTGTTGAAATTTGTACATCGGGGTGCCTATTTGTATTGCTACCTCTTCCCACCATTGCTGAATATTTGTTTGAAAGTTTGGGTGTGTTAGCCAGAATTTTTCAAAGCGAAAAGGCTTTTTGCCTGGGGTGCCCCCAATGTTGAGGATTAGTTGTATCGGCCAGTGGTCCGACCCTGGAGTGTCAATGACTGTGGCATTCCAGGCTAGATTATCCAACATAATGGCTTCCGATATGAGGAAGCGGTCCAGTCTGCTGGCTACGTGCTGCTCCCTAGAGCGTCTGTTGGACCAGGTGAAGGGCCCATTATCAGTGCCAGCGTCAATGAGTTTCAGAATATCAATGGTGTGTTTGAAAAGCTCACTGTCATTTCCCAAGATGCGAGTGCCCCCCTTTTTTTCCTCCAGACCTGTGATCATATTAAAGTCCCCTCCAAGGATCCATCGATGGGGTCCAATATGTTCGGCTATCCAAACCAAGTGGTGAAGGAAGGCTGCCTTGTCTCCTGGTCGCGGAGGGCCATAGATATTTGTAATGTAACCCTGTTTGCTTGAGCCTATGAGGTGGAAGGACGCAGTAATGGTCCAATTGGAGGTGAAGAAGTCATTCAAAATAACTGTGTTTGGATTCCAGAGTATGGCTAAGCCACCTGCTGTCCCTCTAGAGTCCCCAACTACCTGCTGGGCCTGCTTCCAACATTTTTGAAGAGTGGATGAAGCCTCCTCTCCTGCACATTTTGTTTCTTGTAGGAGAAATATGTCTGGCTGATCCTTCCTTATTCTTTCTTTGAGCAAACCTTGTTTGCTCTTGGCATTAAGTCCCGTTGTATTCCAGGATACTATCTTCATGAGGACGAAGGGGTTCGGAGGGGAGGGAAGCTGTTCGAGATAATTTGTATTTGGCCTGAGTTGACTAGGAAGTTGCCAACATCTTGAATGAGTTGGTGTTTTGGCTTTCGTCCTCTTTTTTTCTCATCTTTTGCAGGTTTCCGTTGTTCCTTTGAGGTACCTTTTTGGATTCCTAGATTCGAGCTTGCTCGGGCTGAACCCCCTGTTGAGGAATTAAGGAAGACTTTGTGAAGTTTGCACAATTGGTCTTGTGGGATGGTGTAGAGTTGCTGCTTGCGATAGGCTTGTTCTATATGTGCCATATCTATACCCGCGAGCTCCTGATCCTCGAGGTCCAGATCTAGATCTCCTATTTTGAGTCCAAGGTTTTCAGGAAGAGAGGGGTCCTTGACAACGTCTTGCGAAGGAGCTGAGACAATGTAGTCAGGAGGGCCGGGATTGGTGCCGGTCGCTGGGGTTGTCAGTGGGGCGGTTGAGGAGGAGGGGGTATCCGAGGTGGTTTGAAGGGCCTCAAAGGAATTTTTGGTAGGGGGTCCAGGGGTGGTCTGAGGTGGGGCTTTTTTAGCAGGGTATCTTCTCCGACCCGTGACTTGGGTGAATCCATCCTTGGGTTTGTCAGGGTCTTTCGGGGAAGGTTTGGTAGGGTTATTTAAAGGGCATTCACGGAAGAGAAATTAATGTTTGTGGCTTTGCGACAACGAAAGGGGATGTGCTCATAGTCAAGAGTTTGGGACCATTCTTCGTCTTGATAATCTAGGGTAATGGCTCTGGGGAGGGGTTTAGAGATATTCAAATAAACACAGATGTGGGCATAAGCAGTATACCTTCGTTGTCTTGTTGCCTCCAAGGCTTTGACGTAGGTTCCAATGGTGTTGCCAATTCCTGCCAGGATCTCTTCAAGCCAGAATTCCTGTGGGAGTGAGTATAGTCGCAGCCAGACCGGGGCGTAGGTGAAGTCTTCCTTCTCCGGGCTGAATCTCTCCGTCCAAAAGCGTTGGAATAGGCTTGCCGAGTTGTAGAAGTATGGCCCTCCTTCGAAGATTCGATTTCTGTCTTTCAGGTTGTGTAGGATTATTGTAAAGAAGCCTTTTGATCCAAGTTGGAGTTCATAGTGGCCCTTTGGCTTCCACTAGTGTTGAATCCATTTAACCAGGTCTTTTTCCGAGGGCCAAAATCCCATGAATTTCCCGATCAGTGCAAAATCCCTCATATACTGTTTTTGGTCTTCTATTCTCGGGGAGCTGATGATGTATTTGGGGATGATGGGGGCTTGTGGAATGCATTTGCCTGGTTCCCAGGTGCGATTAGTCTTTGGCTGACTGGTGCCAGGATCGATGTCCAACGGCTTCTCTTTCGGCATCTCTTCCTCCATCAATATCTGCTGCATTTCGTTTGGTAGCTCGAAAGTAGGCCGTTTGAAGTGATTTGGGCTGTGTTCCTTGGCCGTGACGGTGCTGTAGGAGGGGGCCGAGTGCCCCCCTCCTTCGATTTCCATACGTGTAGCAGTTGCAGGAGAGGTGGCTGGGTGTGAGGCTGTAAACCCTAGCGATGTATTTCGAGCCTTTAATCATTTTTTTTTCACGTCATTCTTATATATATACATATTTGTTAATTATTAAGTATCGGGTGGACTTGTTATTATTTAATTTTTTTTCCCAACCTATACCATGTCAGTTTGTCAGTTGCATGATCTGTTACTCATCTCCATCATATTGGGATGTAGAATCCACCCCTCTACACAATAAATATCTTTTTTCACTGCTTCAAGGAAAAAGATACATTAAAATATACACAAATTTACAAAGTCGCCTCAGGCTCCCCAGCTATACCTATAGCCAATGTAAAGTCTCAATCCCCAAATTTTTTATATGCAAAACTATGAATTTCAAGTATACTGTTTTCTACCTTTTATGCACCTAAATATTCTGAGGAGCACTTTTTAAAAGATTTGAGTGATCTGCCTTGAATAACTAAGCAAATAGAAATGGATATCCTAAACTTTGTAGCCTCAAGAATTTGTAGGAAAAAACCATAGGATTACATAATTGCCCTATGAACAGTCGCAGCTTTGTTATTAGATCTGGAGGGTAGTAGTCTGTCTTTTCTTAAGTCTTCCGTGCTTTCCTCTGACTTCTCCTTATACGTTTGGCCAAATTCTGAACCATGAAGCCTCTCGACTTCCGTCAAAGTCCTCAATATGGTCAATTTTTGCCTAGATCTTGTCAATCTCAATTCTGATTTCCACTAATCTTTCTTTGTTACGAGGTTCTTGCATTCTGCATTTCTGAGTTTGTGAGAGTGATTTACAGTGAAGTATATTTGGAGACTTGAGTTTTCTATCTTTCTGGTTGATGTTTTTTTTTAAATATACGTTGTTTCCCTGTATCCGAATTCTAATTTAAAAAAAAATATGTCAGAGCTGTATCCAGATCTGAATATGTATCCAGTTCCATGCAACTTAAATTCCCTAACTTTGGTTTTCACCCTCTTGAATTGCGTTTTTGTTTAGCCATGTAGTTTATTTTTGAAGCTAGATCGCTTCTTCTTTTATCTGTGTACATTTTGCTGTTCTTTTTCACATATAAGATTTTTTACTTGAATTCCTTATGAGGTCTGAAGCATGTATTGTGAAAGAGATTTGTTTCTAGCTATCSAAATCCTCTATCTCACATAGTARAGAATAAGATCGATATGAACACAGTAACAGCAATGAAAAGGATTCACATACAAGTAAACAAACAAGAGAGAGGGTATGCAAGCATAAGAGTAGATTGTTGGAACTGTACACTCTAYTGCATTGGGTTACATAGGAGTACAAAATTAATGGAGAGTATCTTTGGCCAAGTCTCTTATAAAATACAATAAAGTAGGTGACTGATCATTTTCGACCAAGTCACCCAAAAAAAGACAAGCGTACTAAAGTACTAAAGGGATAAATCATAAAAGTACAAATACAATACACGTGAACACGTCCACTAGATTTTGTCTCATCAAAGATTCCAGACTTCGATTAAAAGAGATCCACCTTTCAGACTTCTAAGATATTATTTGTTCCATCTATTAGAAACTTCTTCCTAGCTCTTAATGAAGATAGGGCGCGACTCTGAATATCCATCCTAATGAGATTCACATAACTCCCTCACTCTTGACACTGAAGGAAAAGATGATCTAAACTTTTTTCTTCATTTATATATCACAGACATCATTAAGACCCTTCAATTCCTTTCTTTACTAAGTTCTCTACTACTAAAGGTTTCATGTGGGCTAACCGCCAGAAAAACATATTTATCATTGGAATAGCACAGGAAAGCCAAAATACTTCAAAAACATAATCTCTTGCTGAAATTCATTTTTGGAAAATAAAATTGCAACGTCAGGGGTGCCTCTTACTTTAATGGGCTTGTGATCTTTTTGGAGTTTCATTATATTTCTTTGTTTCTCTATTACCTTCAGTTTCATTATTTTTAAGTGAATGGAACATAATTACGAATTTTGTTCAATGAAGCCATTGGGAATTGTGCTTGTTACAGGCAAGTGGCAACGCAACAAGTTTGTTGGTGTGTCATTAGTTGGAAAGACACTTGCAGTAATGGGTTTTGGGAAGGTTGGAACAGAAGTTGCTCGGCGGGCTAAGGGGCTGGGAATGCATGTTATTGCACATGACCCATATGCTCCTGCTGATAGGGCACGGGCCATTGGTGTGGATTTGGTATCATTTGAGGAGGCCATAACTGTTGCGGACTTTATTTCACTGCATATGCCATTGACTCCTTCTACAGAAAAGATTTTCAATGATGAAACTTTTGCCAAGATGAAGAAGGGAGCCCGTATAGTAAATGTTGCTAGGGGTGGTGTTATTGATGAGGACGCACTGGTGAAGGCACTTGATGCTGGAATTGTTGCCCAGGTATGTTGTTCTTGAATCATAACTTTAATTTAGATATACTCTTATCTCACATTCTCCAATATATTGATGACGTTAATTTTTTTAGGTCTTGGCATATTCTAAGTTTTACGTGTAGAATTGAACTGTCTATGTTGTCTTTTATTACTGAAGGAATGGATGATGGGATTCATCTAGGCACATATGATGTTACTGATAATGGTTGTCTACTGGTATTGTATTTGTTATAGTTGGAGTTATCGTAAACAATCTAAACTGCAAGCTGTAGTTTGATGGGTAAAATTTTAATGACATCAAAACTCTAGCTAAGAGTCACTCAAAAGGTTCACAGACCAGTTGGTTAGATATGGTTTTCTCTGGAAGCACCGTTACTTTCCAAAAGCACATTTCAGCAAAATAGTCACTAGGATCATCTTCTATTGACAGGAGCAGTTGCTGCTGGTGTTTATGTGTTTTGACAAAACTGAAATTTTTTGTTGTATTAACTGTCAAACAGGCAGCATTGGATGTATTCACAGTAGAGCCTCCTGAGAAAGACAACAAGTTAGTCAACCATGAAAAGGTCATAGTGACACCTCACCTTGGAGCAAGCACAATGGAAGCACAGGTACACATTTGGAGAATAAGACTCAAAGCTGTTGAAAATTAGTGTGCAGAATTTGCATTTTATTTTCATTCAGTCTGCCATCATACTATTAGATTCGACTATGGTTGTGTGTCTATTCCTTTCTGCCTGTCAATGTGCATCGGCATTAATTGTGCATACATATACAGTCAAGGATGGATTGTAATGCTCATTGGCACAATAAGATGCTTATCTTTGTTTTATAATGGGCAAGAGCAATAAATCAGCTTCTTCCACTTTGCAGGAAGGCGTAGCTGTAGAAATTGCTGAGGCTGTTGTTGGAGCCCTGAAAGGTGAGCTTGCAGCAACAGCGGTTAATGCACCTATGGTTCCTGCTGAGGTAAACTACATCAACTCCTGTCATATCTGTTCTTCTCTTTTTCTTTACGGTTTCATTATGTCTTGATGGTTATTTGAATGAAATTTTTTTTGGGCTGTGTTTATTACATGTTTTACATTCAATGTTTGTTTTTGCGTACTACTTATAGGGGCTGCTTTCTGTCAGTTTCTCCTCTTCAATTGGAACTGTTTGGTAGGGTTCTCATGTGTACTTTGCTTATGTTTACTATGTTTGAATATCTTATATACACAACCCACTTTTTTGTTTCTCTGGAAGCTATTGATTAGGTTACTTACCGATCGTGAAAAAGTTGTGTTAAGATGTATGCATTTTCAAAACTTTTTCCTGCGGAAACTTTCAGAGTGCACTGTAGTTCTTACCAACAAAGTGCCTCTAGCTTTTGCTTTGAAGAATGTGACATTACCATCTGTTTGCATATTCACAAACTTATCTATCATGTTTTTCTTATTGTTCTGTATCAGGTTCTCTCGGAACTTGCTCCATTTATCACATTGGCAGAAAAGCTTGGGAGGCTTGCTGTACAGTTAGTAGCAGGAGGAAGTGGCGTGAAATCAGTGAAGGTGACCTATTCCTCTGCAAGGGCTGGTGATGACTTGGACACCAGAGTGCTTCGTGCCATGATTACAAAAGGAATCATTGAACCTATCTCTAGTGCTTTTGTGAATCTGGTCAATGCAGATTTTATAGCGAGGCAAAGGGGTTTGCGATTAAGCGAAGAAAGGATACTGCTTGATGGTTCTCCTCAAGAACCATTAGAATCAATCCAGGTACAAATTGCGGATGTGGAATCCAAGTTTGCTAGTGCTATATCAGAAAGTGGAGATATTAAGGTGGAAGGGAAGGTTAAGGGTGGAATTCCCCATCTTTCTAAGGTTGGGGCCTTCAGTGTTGATGTCAGTCTCGAGGGAAGTGTCATTCTTTGCAGACAAACTGATCAACCCGGCATGATTGGCACAGTTGGAAATATTCTAGGCGAGGAGAATGTCAACGTGAATTTTATGAGTGTTGGGAGGATTGCTCCCAGAAAGAAAGCTGTCATGGCAATAGGTGTAGATGAGGAACCGAGTAAGGGAGCACTCAAGAAAATTGGTGACGTTCCGGCCATCGAGGAGTTTGTCTATCTCAAGTTATAGTTTGATACTTTCAGGATGATGCTCATACTCAACATTCTAACACTAGCAACAAGTCTAATAATTTTGGTCTCCGGAAAGTATATAAATTCAAAGATGAGAGCCCAGTTTTCTTCTGCAGGGTTTTTTTACCCGTTCTTTCAGTTGAGTTTCCAAAATAAGGTTGCATTCTTTTTCTCTAGGTAGTCTCAGATTGATTCCTCTCGATCATGTAATTTTAATTTTTGCTTTTGTTATTAGATGAACTTCTCTGTGTATTTTAGAATCTTAAATTTTAAGGTTTTCCATAGGTTCAATATGATGGCCAAGTCTTCGACGTATTCTTCAGTAATCCTTATTCTTCAGTAACAGAATTGAAATTTTGGAAGATATCTATGCCGGGAAACTTTTAGCACGTAATATTTTATTTCATAGATATCTCTCGTTAGGGGCACGTAATTTATTGTCATGATTTCGTGGATTTTATATGTAACTTATTAATAAAAATTCCAACTGTAAAAAATATTTATCAATATTACTAAATGCATCTAAGAAAATAAATTTTCTGCTGCACATAATTTATTGTCATGATTTCGTAGACTTTTGTTATTATTTAATAATAAATATCTAATTATGAAAAATATTTTTCTATATTCTTTCTTTAACAGAAACGGGTTGATTTGAATTATAAAAGGGGCTGCAGCAAATGCTGACACAGTTAGTTATTACAGGGAATTCCAAAATTCAGAGAGTTCTCTAGCATGAAAAGAAAAAGGAGACCGGCCTCTGATACTTTATGACTGCTAATTTAGATACAAAATTTCTCACCTCTTTCCAGGTGTAGAGGCCTCTGATACTTTATGACTGCTAATTTAGATACAAAATTTCTCACCTCTTTCCAGGTGTAGATTCTAACATGGGAATTTAACAAAAAAGACTACTTTGCACGTTAACAAAACATGATTATGCTGGATTACGTGATCGACTTCTTGTCACCATTGACTGTGGTACGGATTGAGCCTTTTTCTTCTCTACTACCTTCCAAACTTCGTTGGCAGATGGAGGTGTCATTGTTAATCCAACCACCCTCAAATTTTCTTGCTCTTGATCTGGAGGAATTGTTTTTTTTGTCACCTCTGCCTTATCAGCTTCGTCTGCCCAACTTGCCACTAGATGGGAGCTGGGGAAGCCTTACTTTCATTTCCCGGTTCAGGAGGGTCTGAATCCTTTGATTGATTTGGAGGATTCTCCTGAGTGGATGGACCATTAGAATGGGGTTTCAGATATTAAGTTATGGAAGAATCTCTGCTAGGTGAATCTGGAACCGAGTGAAGTGAAGAATGTGAGTGGCTGTTTTTTATAATTAGCTGGTGACCCTCATTGGAGCCATTCCACCAAGTTGATGTACGCTGCCGTTTCCGGGCCTTCCTGTTTCCCTTTGGGCATTGTGCTGCTATGTGCCCTGTTTCGAAACAAATTCTGCATCGCATGGAAATTCTTTCGTAGTCCAAATTTTGTGTCCATGAGTAGGTCCAAATTTTGTGTCCACGAATAGTTTTTACAGGTGAGAATGATTTTAGCTGGAAACCATTTACTAAAGTCCAATTCCACACAAATGCAGGCATACGAAGTGACTGAATTTCAGTTTCTTTGCTTGCAAAATGATACTTCCCTAAGGCCGATCCGATAGCTTTAACCGATCCGAGAGCTTTAAGAGAAAAAGCGCTCTAAAAATGCAAGGGCAAATTCAGGAGTCTGACCCAATCAGGAGTTGAGAAAAGAACAACAGTCCAATGATTGAAACAAGGAGTCCAGGGCATCATGCACAAACCTGACTTTCTCCAAAACTAGGGGCAAGGGTTGAGAATCAGATCCCAATCTTCTACAAGATCAAACTCGAGAAGCCCTTAGGACAGGGGTGAATAAACAAATCTTCCTGAATCAAGGGTTTCCAGAGAGAAGAAATCCAGCCAGTGAAATCCACCAACTGAGGCCAACGACCATTTAACCAGCAAATTAAAGTGTTTGCCCTGAAAGGTCCTCATCTTCAGCATCCTGACCAATGAGAAGAGTGACTGCTGGGTTTTCTTGAACTGAGAAAGAAGCAGAAGGGGGAGAGCAAACGGGAAACTCTGATTTGACAACGTTGCTGTAAGGAAGAGAAGAGCCATCCACGGGGCTGAGAAGAGTGACTGCTGGGTTTTCTTGAACTGAGGAAGAGTGACTGCTGGGTTTTCTTCAACTGAGGAAGAGTGACTGCTGGGTTTTCTTCAACTGAGGAAGAGTGACTGCTGGGGGAGAGCAAACGGGAAACTCTGAGTTGACAACGTTGCTGTAAGAAAGAGAAGAGCCATCCACGGGGCTGGGAGAGTGAGGCACGCAGAGCTTAGCAGCACCGCAAGACGTACCAGAAGCCGGATCCGCCATTGAGGAGGAGCAATAGCAGCCTGAGGCCGAGTTGCAGTAGAGGGAGCAAAGGGCGGCTAGGGCTAAACCTTAGCCGCAACGGCGGAGAGAAGCGGCATCTCGTGGCGAAGCCTAAACGATGTTTTGCTAATAGTTGGCTACATGTTCCCTCTTTGAAAAATATTTTTCTATATTACAAAATGCACCGAGGATATAAAATTTCTGTTGCAGAGACAAATATTTTAAAAAATATAATTAGTTAAAGAAAAACCTCTTTTAATTATTTCTATTTTTTAATAAATTTTTTCTTTTAACCTATAATATATGCAATATATAAAAATAAAAAGATTTCTTTTAACCTATAATATATTGCAATATTTATATAGAAGTTTAATATTTCTTTTAACTTTTATGTTTTTTTTTTGGGGTATTTTTTAGATTGGTTTTTGTTTAAAATTGGACTAGAAATTTATTTATCTTTTTTTTTTTAAATAAAAAAGGTGGAACCTGCTATATTAGATAGACAAAACTTTTACAGAGTATACATAAGAGTAGGTCTGGTAATACCCAAAATGCTGCCGATTATCGGAAACCAGCATATAAAGAGGGCAAGTAGCAAATAGCATTATAGAACATAAAAACTGATTGGCATCTGTCCTGCCCGGAGGAAACCAGGACAGATGTCTATGGACTAAGTTCACATAAAGCAACAACAAAGTAAAACTAAGAGCCAAGAGAACATGAAAAACCTAGGTGCCTGGTGACTTGTCATCCTCGCCATTATGCTGCGTGGTCCTAGCCAGAATGATGAAAGCTTGCGCGCAGAGGGGGCATTTTCGCTTGGCTGACACGTTGGAAAAAGCGTCGAGGAACATGTCCATGCGCTGGCCCATAAGGAGGGCCTGATGCTCCAGGTCAGACATGTGTCCACGAAGGTCGAACATTAGTGCTAGGTGCTCCTCCCGGATGAGTGAACCATGCATGCTGCCACCCACGTCCATCGTCGCTCCAGAACCCTCATCGAACCTCCCTTGCTCCGCTTCTACCTCTGCTCCCTTCGTGCCTGCTTTGTCCGCCTTTGAGTTATGGCAGTTGCAATTGTCGTCACCAGGCCATGGTATCTCCTCTACAATACAGCCGGGGGTGTCGTCTACCAACATCGGAGTGGGTCTGCATTTCTCCCGATGGGTCTCCGCGCGGGTCTCCTCAATAATCAGCAGGTCCTTCGGGATCGGTTCTTCCTCCACTATACAGGGGGGAAACTCCTCCTCAAAACTAGCTTCCTTCATAGCTCCCGGCGCATTTTCCTTGACGTCTCGGCTGCAACCAACTCCAGGCTCAGCGACAATGGCAAGCCATGCCAACTTCTTTGCCCTGGCTTCCTTCCTGAGAATGGAAGTCGCTAGAGTCAAGGCGCGTTCCAATTCCTCCTTACGATGCCTCTGCGCCTTCTGTGCCTCCCATGCCGCGCCACGACGAGGCTTGCCTCTCTTGCGAACCATGGTGATGGAGCAGAGCAGATGTAAGTGAAGGCAGATGAACCATGGTGAGCGATTGCAGGTGCGAAGCACGTGCAGGCGAGCTCTGTCTCGCTGAAGTCAGAAAGAAATGCAGCGAGGTTGCACAATGCCAGGGCACTGTGAAGGCTAGACCGCACCAGTGCATCCAAGCAATAAACAAAGTCGAGGCAGGAGCAGTCTCGCTCTGCCCAGGCAAATTGAAAGCCGAATAATCCAGAGTCGAAGTCATCCTTTCACATTTAACCTTTGCCATCCCGGGAATGCAGAGGTCATAAATAATCGCTCGAGGGAAAGGTCCCTCCGTCCTGCAACTGCAGCGATGGCCGTCACCCATCGTTAATACATACTCGTGGGTGGCGGCCATCGGCATTTATGCCTGGGCCGAGTGCACCTCCACCTGTACCCCTATCCCTACGTGTCACCCCATCCGGGTCAGAAATTTATTTATCAAAATAATCAAGAAACTATAATTATTTAAACAATTCAAAGGTGTAGTTTAAATGTTTTTATTTTTTCTGGATTATCAAGAAACTAAAATTATTTAAACAATTCAAAGGTGTAGTTTAAATGTTTTATGTTCTTATTTTTCTGGTAGAAATTTATTAAAATATTTGAAATTGCAGATTTCAGTGATTGAGATTGCATATACACGTTCAAAAACACAAACACAATTTAAACTGTCTAATTCAAAAACTAAATGTCCAAATTAAAAACAATCAAGATTGCATATACACATTTAAAAAATACACAATTTAAACTATGTCCAATTTAAAAACTAAAACACACACAATTTAAACTATGTCCAATTCAAAAACTAAAACACAAACACAATTTAAACTATATTCAATTTAGAAACTAAATGTATAAATTAAAAACATTCTGAGAAGTTAAATTTCCAAATTAAAAATTAGTTGCAAACACAATTTAAACTATGTCCAATTCAAAAACTAAAACACAAACACAATTTAAACTATGTCCAATTTAAAAACTAAATATCCAAATTAAAAATTAGTTGCAAATCAAAGTAGTATAAAATAAAAAATTAAAATAATATGAAAATAATATTATATTATATTATCTGATATACCAAAACAAGAGGTACCCTAAATCTAACCCTAAACTATCTTAAGGCACAAATAAAATAATTTGAATAAAAAATTAAAATAATATGAAAATAATATTATATTATATTATCTGATATACCAAAACAAGAGGTACCCTAAATCTAACCCTAAACTCAGCACATATAACCCTAAATCTTAAGGCAAAAATAAAATAATTTGAATTTATGATAAGAAGTACCGTATGGACTCAGCACACAAAACCCTAAATCCTATGGCAAAAATAAAATAATTTGAATACAAAATCCTAAATCTTATGGCAAAAATAAAATAATTTGAATTTATGATAAGAAGTACCGTGTAGACTCAGCACACAAAACCCTAATTTCAATGGCAAAAATAAAATAATTTAAATTTATGATAATTAATTTATTTTTTTATATATATATATAGACTCAACACACAAAACCCTACAAAACCCTAAATCTTATGGCAAAAATAAAATAATTTGAATTTATGAGAAGAAGTACCCTATAGACTCAGCACACAAAACCCTAAATCTTATGGCAAAAATAAAATAATTTAAATTTATGATAAGAAGTACCATATAGACTTACCACACAAAACTCTAAATCTTATGGCAAAAATAAAATAATTTGAATTTATGATAAAAAGTACCCTATAGACTTAGTACACAAAACCCACTCAGCTTATACAAAGATTAGGCACACAAAACCCTCTCAAATCAAAGCAAAAATAAAATATATACAAGGATGTGATTTATTACTTTAAGACAAAAATAAAATATAGACAAAGATGGCAAAAATAAAATAATTTGAATTTATGATAAGAAGTACTCTATAGACTTAGCACACAAAATCCACTCAGCTTATACAAAGATTCGGCACACAAAACCCACTCAGATCAAAGGCAAAAATAAAATATATACAAGGATGTGATTTATTACTTCAAGGCAAAAATAAAATATAAACAAAGATGTGATTTATTTAATATTTAAAAAATATTACATAAAATATACAAGATTGAGTAGTTTAATTACCTTATGGAACAGCACACAAAATCCACTCAGCTTATGACAAAAATAAAATATAGACAAGGATGTAATTTATTACTTTATGGAAAAAATAAAATATACAGAAAGATGTGATTTATGACAAGGATGTGATTTATGACCAGGATGTAATTTATTATTTTATGGAAAAAATAAAATATACACAAAGATGTGATTTATTGAATAATTAGAAACTACAGCTACTTGAAATATACGAGATTGAGTAGTTTAATCTTTGATGATTGAGTCATTGTTAATATGATGTTACTCCATAAATTAAAAATAAAATGATAAGTTTTAGATAACTTACAAGTGCAATCTTGTCTTTTTTTTTAATGTAATTTTTTTTTTTTTTTTT
>ML789445.1:424452-442139 GCA_009831015.1 Picea engelmannii
ATTTTAAGTAATAATGTTTTTATTTTTCCAATCTATTGAACAGAGTCCTACAAAATTTTGAGTAAAAAAAATCCATTATTACTTAAATTATTATTTTTTAAGTAATAATGTTATAAGAAAGTTTTCACTATTAAATATAATAGTATAAATGTTAAAAAAATAAGAGATAACGTTATAAATATTGATATATAAATTATATAAATAATGAGATTTAGTTTTTATTATTTTATTTTCAATTTTATTAATGTAACATATAAGACAACTGACTCAATTAAATAACTTTTAATTGTCCTGCATTTGTACTGATGATGAATCCTGATTCGGATTCGAAACGTCGACGACGAAATGACACCAACTGTGGATTATCCGAACAACACATGCGAAACTCCTCATCACATAAACTTAAAAACAACAATGTAACATATAATTTTGGCAACTTGAATTGATGGAAGAATATTTTTAGACAAAATATGGAGCTATTGTTATTCCATCCATAACCTCAAAGCAAAAGCAACACACTAGTGATTTTATTAACAGTTCTTGGCCAACTAAAGAGACCTTTAATTGTTGCATGAGAGGACTAATTGAGTTAATGAGGCACTTTGTGCATCCATGTAAAGATACAAAACCCTAAATGCTTAGGGCATTGTATTTCTACAAGATATGAAACTGAACACCCCTCCAACTTTATCTTGCTTAATATAATATTTATCCTTGGAAAACTATGCACTTTACAACCCATTATGGATTGTGTAAAGTAATTGAATTGTGATGCTATTAAATTGAAATTTAAAAGGTTGAGGTCCATGTTAATGTAGAAATAAAAAATAAAGGATTGAGAAATCTTATTGAATGATTTGAAAGGAAAAACTAATTATCCTTCACTACAACCCAATTACAATAATTATAAATAATCTTCGTTTCAATCATGCTTTGTTTAAAATCAACACTTCTAGTGTTATCATTTAACCATGGTTCTCTAGATCGAATCATCATTAATAGGTACTAATAAAATGACAACAAATATTTCTTTAGGTCTCATCATTTCAAATTTAACTCGTAAGCCAAAAAATATAAATGCATCTTGGGCAGCACAATCTTATTGGCATTGCTAAATATCGTAAGAAGCTTATAGATTTCATAAGCAAAATTATTTTACATCCCATGAAAAGGAACCTAATACCAAACTAGAATAGATCACAATAAAACCTACTTAACATGCAACAAATTGGCAAATGAGGCGTGGATGTTTGTAAGTCACTTCATATTGAGAAATCCAAAGCGTCAATGTTATAGAACTGTTCACCATTTACAAATAGCTCCATAAGAGCACATCACATTGTGCATTCACTAAATCATATGAAATGCTTTGTTGTAATCATAGAGAGGCATGCACACTTGTTTTTAGAACAATCGACACTATTAATCCAAATTTCATTAAATATCACTTATTCTTAATCTTGTGTTGCATTATATATTTATGATTGATTCATAGTCTTGTGTTGCATTATACATTTAAAGTCCATGATGTCCAAATCTTGCTTCTCTAAACAAAGACAATTTAGATAACGGATTCTTGAAGCTGCATGTGTTGATTATTAAGTTAATTCAATAGCCAAAAAATAATTGAGCACCTTGATAATGATAAGTGGAAACTAAAATACAAGATAATGGTGGTTAGTTAATGGAAATACATAAAGGTTTGCAAGGAGTTATTGTCATGCATTGTTTCGATGCATCCTAGCCCCTCTTGTGAGAGAGTTGGGCAGAGAAGAGTTTAAAGGGATGAGATTGCATTTCTTTCCTTTACCATTACCTATCGGGATTGCTTCATTTTGTCTCATTAGTTGTTGTTCAGATGGGTTGAAGAAGAGAAAAGAGTATAGGTCCAAGATGTCCCAAAATGAACTTCTCCCTCCAACTTCTTCTCACTAGACATTGGGGTTGTCCATAATCATTGTCCCCTCCAAACTATCCCTAATAAAATCTTTGCCAAGTGATTCAGACGATGGAAAGCCTAAATATTTGACCCAATCTAATGGATTCCCAATATGCACTCCCTTATCCCCCAACAAGGAGATAGCTATAACATTCTTTTTTCTCAAATAGTGAGAGACCTATTGACTTGGGGATAATACTAGTGGAGGTAGAGATAAGGCACAAAATTTGTCAAATCTGAAGGTGGATTTGACTCCTTTCTTTGGTCAAACTCCAATTGGTAGAATATGGGACCCAAGGGATTGCAACCATAGTATTTTTGATCCAATGCTTCCTGCTCCTTTCCTTTAGGATGCCTTCCATTTTGGTAGTGTGTTGGCTACCTCTCTCATAGGATGTGTATGCCATCGCCATTACCAGGATCCAGTAGAAGGAAACTCATGTTTACACCATGTTTTTTCCTAGGCCGAAGATGGAAAAATACACGATACCAATGAAGGATGACATTAGACAACGGTCCCTTAAAGGCTAGTATGGGGTTATGAAATTTGTTATTGATATTGAGAGGGAGTTCTATTAGGGCATCGATAATTGGCATGCACAACAATTCATTCATTTCTAGATGGATGCCATGTGGCTTGTCATACATATGCTTACCAAGTGTTGACACAATGCCTACATGACACGTGTTTGACAAAATTCCAAAACAAAATGTGGTCTTCAGGACTAAAATAAGTGTAGGATGTGGGGTGGTTGATTGCACTCAAATTTATGGTGGCAAGAGTGGTGATGATGATCATCTGGAAACCTTTCAAACACCGGTGAGGTCGTATAAGGGAAATACCATCACATTGCAGGTTCAATCACTAGAATCTGTTGCATTAATCAAGCTAAAAAAATAGAAAAAAGGGGGGATCTTGGTGGCCCAACAACTCCTTCTATATAATGCCGGTAAGCTTCTAGATGATCATCATTTTATTTTATATTACAACATTGGTATGGATTCAATGTTATCCCTGGTCCTTCATCTTTGTGGAGGAGGAAGAGATAAGGATATACCCTCCTCATTTAAGGGTCATTCCTTTGAGGATGTAGTAATAACAAACCCATTGTAGTGGTGCCGACTCATCCACCCAGTGTGCATATCATGGATAAATCATAGAAGGTTCTAGTACTGGAGCTAACATAGTAGATAGTTTCTAACCTCCTTTCTAGGCTATAAATCCAAGGCGGTAATCTACCAGTTTAATGGTTTTTGGCCTCATACTTAACATTTGTACCAGTGGTTCTAATCGAAATTAACAAAGCATTGTGATGTATATCTTGTCTCTAAAGGTTCTTTTTATTGTCCAATTTCATAATCTCACTGATTATCATAATTTTTTCTAGGAGGGTCCTTGGTTCTAGGGAAGAGCTTGCCTTCTGTTACCGTATGGTTCATAGAATTTAACCCTTCCAATATGTCTGTCACCAAAATCCTTGTTGGGTATGTCTCCCCAATCCACCAATATACTTTTGGAATTTAACAGTTTGTGAAGACATCTGAAATACCTTGGGTATATATATTTAAAAATAGATATAGATCAAATTAAGCTTGGTATTTTTACATAGGCATGTATATGTGTGGATATCAACATTAGTAAGTGATTACCAAATAAGCTTACACTTCAAAGGAAAATCTCCAATTGGACACAAGAATTGAATTATGAAACTACAACATTCTGAGGTTGGATTTCTCAACAAGCAAGAAATTTGCAGCATTTATTTCCTCAAGTACGAAATTATCCTAAAAGGAAAAAAAAAACATACCAAAATTTAAAGGATGGAAATCATTTTAGCAACAATTGTTGGACAATGAGGAGGAATATAATGCAGAAAATCATAATACTTGTTGTAGGGGCTAGTCGACTCTGTCGAAAAGAACCGACAGTCCACTAGAATCGACAATCGACTAGAATCGACAGTCGACTAGAACCGACAGTCGACTAAGACTTAGTCAATCAACTGTCGAAGTCGAAAGTATAAGTCTGTCGAGAGTTCTGTTAACCAACCGACCCAGGCAGTTAAGTAGTTACAACTACCTGGTAACTGAATATGTAGGTATAAATAGACAAGCATGTATCAGAGAAGATGTATCCATTGTGTTGTATCAAGTTATCTATCTAATAAAAGGTTGTTCTTTGATCTTCCACTAATTTGTGTATGTCTTTGTCTACATGTATGTATATGTGATTCTATGCTTGCTTATGTATTGAACTACTGGTAACACTTCCCTACTTTTCCCTAGATTACAACATTGACTCTGTTGCCGGTAGTTTTGAACCTGGGCATGCATAAGATCACATAGATGATAACTTTACAATACATATGTGAGTGGTGGGAGCAAAAAATTGAAAATTACATTAATAATTATGCCAGAGGAAACAACCTATCGCTAGCAAAACCAAGATCATGATTTTTCTCGGAGACACATGAAATATTTTTGGAATCTATCCCAGAATCCTTGTTCGAGTACATAAACAAATATGGTAATGCGTAAATTGACTCCCGAGGAAAAGTTAACACTCAAACTTACAAACGAAGGTCGAACAAACCTACACGAGTGGGTTAAAAGAATTACCGAAGATTACAAAACAGAACAAGCTATTGAGGATCGAACATCCCTCGATACAATAAAAGACAAATTCTATACAGATCTACACAACGGATTTTTGTGCACCATCCATAGACTGCTTCACAAATTCTTGCTTGACAAATGCGTAGGCGAGAGACGGAAAGTGGGTCGAATTCCTAGAAGCAAGGTGCAAAGATACAAAACAAACATGGGACTAATTTTTAAGCAAATAAACATAGCCATCTTCAAAGACTCCGAGTAAGTTGGGGCGTCGATCGAGGGTCAGATAATCCGTGAGATTCCATAAGAAAAGAACATACAACCATTCATTTGAATGAAGCATAAATCTCTTCGATAGGAAATCAAATTTACAAACAAACACCCGACATCCAAACATTGGAGCGGGACGAAAAACAAAAGAAAAGAGAGGAGATTCACAACCTGTGGAACAACCAGAAGTTGAATAGAAAAATGGCCAGAGAAGATCAGCTTGATAGAGTGCGTGAGCAGTCCGAGTCTGAAAGAAATCGACCAGAGCGGGCAATAAGAATAGCCACGACGATCCCCGACATAAGTAATGAAGCACAATTGATAGAGGCTAGAATGGGCTCCCATCAACTAGAAATCCAAGTCGAAAGAATGGATTACGAAGAGTTAGGACTGGAAATATGCACTCCTCCTGTTCAAGCAACCAACCCTCGAATTAGATAGTTCCTTCAACAAAGAATTCATATCGATGAACAATCTGCAAGATTATGATATAGAACTGACGAGCATGGCAATTTATGTGACACACTCATTGTCGAGCCATAAGTAAATGAAGTGGATAAAATGATCATTCACATCAAGGATCTCACAGACCCGACCCCTTGCCAAATCTCATATCAAGAGAACAAAATCTAATAGATTATAGTTGTGAACCGATATGTCCGAAAGAACGACGTCTCGTCGAATATAAAGACCAAAGTTGCCAGACTGAAGAATTAACTCATAGTGAAAACAAACAACAATTACTTTTAACATACCATCCATTAGAAGATCAACCGATAGACAAGTTGGAAGAATAACAACCAACTAAGAATCCGACTTCCTAGTCAAAAAGTGTGATAAGTCAAGGATAAAAAAAATCTAGTGTTCTTAAAAAAGCAACCATGGGACTCAATAATATTCTCCTTTATAAAGGAGACACGGATCCAAATAGACATTGGTTTGCATGCGAAAAAATCTGGGATGCAACACACATCATAGATGAAGATAAGCATATGACACAATTTGGTGCTGCTCTTCGATACTGTGTTCTATCATGGTTCGCGATTTTCATAGAAAATTAGAACCAATCAAAATCATAAATAAAGAGCAACTTTTTATCATTTTTCAAGGTCCAAGATGTTACACACTTGGCCACACAAAAAATGAAATAAATAAAGAAATGACCAAGTGAGTCGGTCCGCGAATATGACAAAAGATTCAAATATCTACTTATCCAAATCCCATCACAATCTATCAAAGTATACTAGTACAATGGTACGTAGTGGGATTGTTACAACGAATCAGAACTCCATTGCGACTCCATGAGATAACCTCATGTGAAGACGCATTATAAAAATCACAATGTGTTGAGTTGGATGATGACGACCCATCAACTTTCTCATCGACATAAAGGCTAGAAGAAAAAATAGAACATCTATAGCATACCATAAAAAATCTAACCTTAAGAAGAAACAAGGTGTGGTGTACCACATGCTGTGAAGATGGTCACACCAAAGATACTTATAGCCTCAATGATCAAGTACCAGGAGCAATGGATGCACAACGAGAACAAGAGGAAACATATTGTAACATATGTGAAACTCTGACCGACCATACTGTAAAAGATTGTCCACACAACTTGAAAAATACCAAGTGGTACCATATTTTTGAAATGCACAACCACAAAACTTTTAAGTGCCGACTAAATGCATGAAATAGAACAAATGTGTACACGGTCTATCATACAGAAACAACTGATCTAAATAACGACTACGAGAGAAGAACTAATTACTATGGTCGAGGTCGAGGTCGACCTTACTATTACAATTGTTGGAAAGATGACCACATTAGCCTCGATTGCCCAATAAAAGACCAAGTTGACTTGAAATTATGTAACATTTGTGGCGTCGATGATCATTCACTGGAAGACTGTCCAATAGTACTTGATAAGATCATGACCAAAAAGAATGTAAACCTCCTACACGCAGTCTCCAAAGAAGAAGTGTTAAATTCAAACAACTTACATGTCATTACTAGGTGAGGCACAAGACGAGATATTACTAATATTTTCTTACAATATCGACAACCAGAGAAGTCTAGTCAGTTTCCAAATCCAGAAAAAGAAGAACAAATTATGAGGGTAGCGCTTAAATTCTTCAAAAATTCTACTCAAGATCCACCAAGTAGAGGAAGACAAAACAAAGACATTGTACAAGAATTCTTACAACTCTTAAAAGAAAATCATTCAGTTGGTCGATTGCTGGATCTGCTTAATATAATAAGAGAGTATAAAGAAGGACAAAGATCATCTAAAGATGCCAATCAAATTTCCTATAAGAATAAAGATTATGACCCATGGGTCAAATTGGAAATCTATGGGGTATTGATTAACCAGAAAGTTGTCGACTTTGGACTCACAAGTAAATATCCTACCTTGCGATACATGGATATGGTTGGTTCGACCTTCATTAGCACCAACACTGAATTACCTAAAGCTGGCAGATCAAAGATTAATAGAGCCTATTGGTATACTCAGAAATGTCGAAACTCATATTATGGGCATACCAACATCAGTCGACTTCGAAGTAATTGACTTAGTCAAGGTAATGCCAACATATTTAGAACCTTTAGATCGACCATGGAGACAACAAATGAAATAAAATATCTATCTCGAAAAGGACATAATCAAGTTAAAAGGGAATGGAAGAAAAATAATAATTCCTTTGGACCCTAATGAAGGGAAACCTTGGAGTGAATCATTGGATGAATATCATGAAGCACAATGTCTGTACCAAATAATCAATGAACAAAGAGATTATGTCGAACCAAACATGCAAGGAGAAATCTCAACAGAATATCCCTTGTCGGTCAGACACAATTTTGACTCAGCTCTATACAACTGGCAGATAAAAAATTATGAAGCACACTCAAAAGATTGTTAGACCATTGAATCCATCCAAATTAAACATTATAGAAAATGCTATTCAATTAAAGCAGTGCCTATAGTGTATGAAAAGAGACTTAGAAAACTCCTACACTTATTCCGACTGACAAAACGATGAAAAATCCGCTACGCTACAACAAACAAAATGTTCCGTTGATGCATGTCGAGGAAGTTTCTAAATCTGTCAGAGAACAAGGTAGAATTCAAAGCCTAGTGGAAACCTTCACATGCCAAGCCGCAAGATGGTGGGAAACACATTCTCCACGATTAAAAACATGGACAACTATATCAACTTACTTTGTAGAACGCTTTGGAGAAAAGAAACTATCCAAATCAACTAACATCCCTATCTTCAAGATTGGGTACGATCCAACCGAATATATTCACCATTGTGAGAATGAATGGCACATAATAGGATACATAGATGAAAGGGTATGGCCACACATGTTTCCAAACACACTAGATGAAATACCAAATAAATGGTACAAAATTGAAGAAGCATGTGGCCATACACTCAATTTTTCTGAGATTAAAGAATTTTTTATCAAAGACTTCAAATTTATTCTGAAGGAGGAACATCTTGTTGGGTATATGTTATATTCTTTGCATGTGTGTGTGTGGGTGCGTCAAGTTCTACAACTGCATCTGAAGATCCCTCTTGTAGTGGTATTTGTTTCATGTGCGCCGAGCGCTTCCTAGGGGGGCCATGCATGCCCCCCCTGGTTACGCGCAACGTTCGACATCGGGCGGTAGCCCGGGGCAGCGCCCTGAATTTTTTTTTTGGGCGGTTTATGCTATTTTTAGCGATTTTCTAAATTAATCCCGGATTAAGGGATTAGGGTTTTGGTATCTATGGAATACCTAAAAACATTGTATATATTGTATGGTGAATGGTGAAATTCGATATAATAAATATAAGAAAGGTTTTCCCCGGTTCAGGGTTTCTGGTATAAATCTCTGTGTACTATGTGTATGAGCCATTGATTAAATTCTATTTTTCTTAAGAATCTATATGCATTGCTTTACTTCACAGGTTCAAAACTTACATGTGGTATCAGAGATAATTTTTGGCTTCAGAGGGACACCTTTGTTGCTGAGGGTTTGGTTGGTTCTTGATAGATCAAGGTTATCTTGGGTCAGTGATAAACCAGGGTTTAGTGGGAGCCTTTGCAGTGGATATTCGAGTGTAGAAAGAGGAATGACGAGCTCTTCTAGAATCTATATAGAGAAGTTCAACGGTAAAAACTTTGAGCTATGGAAGCTCAAGATGGAGGACCTTCTTGTAGACAAAGAACAATGGATCGCTATGGATCCTGGTACACAACCTACTGGTACACATCCTACTGACACACAGTCGACTGGTACACAACCTACTAGTACACAAACTACTAGTACACCACCTACTGGTATGTCAAAGGAAGATCAGGAGAAGTTGGACATAAGAGAAAGGAGTACTATTCGACTCTACCTCGCAAATTTGGTGTTGTTGAATGTCTCGGGAGAATCTACAACCAAGGAACTATGGGATAAGTTAGGGAATTTGTATCAATCAAAGTCCCTGGTAAACAAGTTTTTTCTTCGAAAGAAGTTGTATCATCTTAGGATGGAAGATGGAGATTCTCTGACAAAACATCTAAATGCATTTAATACTCTGGTAAGTCAACTTGTCTCTGTTAATATTACGATTTCAAAAGAAGATAAGTGTATTACTTTGCTATGTTCTTTGCCAGACTCTTGGGATAATCTGGTTGTAGCAATTGGTAGTACCACTCAATCTACATTGAAGTATGAGGATGTAGTTGCATCCTTGTTATCTGAAGAGATGAGGTGGAAAAGCATGGATGTTCATAACACATATGTTTTATTTGTAAGAGGGCGTACCCAAGACAAGAATCCTGGTAAGTCTTCGAGGGGGAGACCTAAATCTACAGGTAGATCTAAGTCTCCAGGAAAATCTTTGAGGAAATGTTGGAAGTGTGGTAAAATAGGGAATTATAAGAAAGATTAGAAGTTTAAGAAGGTTGATAAACCAAAGGGATCTGATAGTACCTCTTCCCCAGAGGTGAAAACCTCCACTGAAGAAGGAGGTGATGTTTACGTGGCATATACAGGTACACATGCAAACCGTGATGTATGGTTGATCGACTCAGGTGCGTCATATCATATGACTCCTCATAGGAAGTGGTTCTCTGAATATGAAAAATACAATGGTGGTGATGTATTCCTAGGAGATGAATCGACAACCAAAATCTCGGGACATGGAAGGGTTAAGTTGCTTCTAAAATATGGAAGGATTAGAACTCTCCCTGGGGTTCTGCACATTCCAAAACTAGCCAGGAGCCTAATATCTGTAAGCAAGTTGGATGATGCAGGAGTGGATACTGTATTTGGAAAGGAAACTTGCAAGATGGTACAAGGAGCAATGGTTTTGATGAGGGGAGTTCGGTGTGGAACATTGTACAAGTTGTTGGGAGGCACTTATACTAATGGGTGTAACAATTCTGTTGTCCTTGAGAAAAAAATTAAAGAAGACAAGACCAATACCGTCCCTGAAAAGAAGACCATGCTGTGGCATCAAAGACTGGGGAATATTGGAGAAAAGTGCCTTCAAACACTACATGGTAAAGGCATGGTTGAAGGTATGTCTAATTGCACTCTAGATTTTGATTTCTGTGAACATTGCATATATGGTAAACATAATCGAGTAAGATTCCCATCTGGTTCTACAAGAGCAAAGGGGATCTTAGAATTGATACACAATGATGTGTTTGGACCTGTGCCTGTTCCATCACGAGGTAAGTCTGTGTATTATGTTCCATTCATAGATGATTTTTAAAGGTACACATGGATTTATTTTCTTAGAAAGAAATATGAGGTATTTGATAAATTTAAAGAGTTTAAGGCTCTGGTAGAAAATCAGATAGAGAAGAAAATAAAGGTATTGAGAATGGATAATGGTGGAGAATTCTGCAGAAATGAATTTGAAGAATTTTGTAAGAAGTGTGGTATAGCAAGGCAAAAGACTACTCCATACACTCCTCAGTAGAATGGAGTTTCAGAAAGGATGAACAAGACACTGATGGAAAAAGCAAGGAGCATGATCAATGGTGCCGAGTTAGGACAAGAATTCTGGGCAGAGGCAGTGGGTACAACATGTTACCTAGTCAATTGATCACCTTCATCAACATTGGATGAAAAAAATACACACGAGGTATGGACTGAAAATAAACCCTCTCTTCAACATCTTAGAGTGTTTGGTTGTGATGCTTATGTACACGTTCCAAAGGAAAATAGGAGTAAGCTGGATAAAAAAAGATGAAAAGTGTATCTTTATAAGATTTGGAACCTAGAAACTAAGAAGATTGTTTACAGTCGAGATGTTGTTTTTAGAGAGGTAAAATATGTGTCCAAACAAGAATTCCTACCAAGGCAAGAGGAACCTGAGAAAATAGAGCTAGATTTGGATGATGAAAAATATGAATCATCTAAAGAAGATGAAGCAGCAGAAGAAGAAGAACCTTATACCCCAGTATTGAGGAGATCAGTGAGAGAAAGAAGGCAACTAGAAAGGTATATTCCACCTGATTTCCGTTCCAATTTTTCTTTATCTATTACTGATGATGATCCCAGAACTATCAGGGAAGCAGTGAACTCAGAGGATAGTAAACTCTGGAAGAAGGCCATGGTTGAAGAAATGGATGCCTTGGATAAGAATGAGGCATGGGATATAGTTGAGTTTCCAACTGGAAGAAAATCAGTTGGTAGCAAATGGTTGTTTAAGAAGAAGTTTAATGCAGAAGGAAAAGTGGAGAAATACATAGCTCGATTAGTAGCAAAAGGTTATTCCCAGGTAGAGGGAATTGACTTTGGTGAGATTTTTTCTCCTGTTTCTAAGTTAACTTCTATTAGATTTCTTTTATCTATTGCTGCTGCTTTTGATCTTGAAGTGGAACAGATGGATGTGAAGACAACATTCCTACATGGAGATCTGGAAGAAGAAATCTACATGAAGCAACCAAAAGGCTTTGTAGTAAAGGGAAAGAAAGAGTTGGTCTTTAAGCTAAAGAAGTCACTATATGGTATGAAGCAATCACCTAGGATGTGGTACCAAAAATTTGACACATACATCATTGGATTGGGATTTGTGAGAATCAGGGCTGATCACTGTGTATATTCCAAGCAAGTTGGTAATCAATTCATTTATGTAGTGTTGTATGTTGATGACATGCTGTTGGTAGGAAATAACATGGATGTTATCAAGGAGGTGAAATCACAGCTATCCTCCAAATTTTACATGAAGGATTTCGGTGCTTCTAACTTCATTCTAGGAATGGAAGTCAAAAGAGATCGTGCAAATAGGAAACTTTGGTTGAATCAGAGAAAATATGTTGAGACGATATTGCAGAGGTTTAGTATGCATGAAAGTAAACCGGTCAAGGTTCCTATTCCTATAGGTGTAAATTTATTTGCAGATCAGTGTCCCAAGACACAGGAAGAAGAAGAAGACATGTCCCATGTTCCATATTCCAGTGCAGTTGACAATTTGATGTATGCAATGGTCTGTACTAGACCGGACATTGCACATGTAGTGGGAGTTTTGAGCAGGTATATGTCAAAACCAGGGAAGGAGCATTGGACAACAATAAAGAGGGTCTTCAGGTATTTGTGTGGCACTACCAATTATGGATTGTGCTACCAAGGAAGACCAAGATTGGACAGAGTGGTGGGCATACATGGCTTTGTTGATGCAGACTGGGCTGGAGATCTGGATCACATAATATCTAGAAGTGGGTATGTGTTTAACCTAATTGGAGTAGCAATCAGTTGGATGAGAAAAAGACATGCTGTAGTGGCACTCTCAACTACATAAGATGAATACATGGTAGCCACTCATGTAAGAAAGGAAGCAATATGGTTACAGAGATTGTGTTCACGTATTGGGTTGGTACAACAAGCAATGAGATTAGATTGTGACAATTAGAGTGCAATCTTCCTGGCAAAGAACCCAACTTATCATTCGAAGACAAAGCATATTGATGTTCAATATCACTTTGTGAGAGACATGGTTGAGGAAAAGAAGGTGTTGCTGGAAAAGGTTGACACTTTGAAGAATTTTGCAGATTTATTGACAAAGTTTGTGAGCACATAAAATATCTTCTGGTGTAGAGTAACAATGTGCATTTCTGCCTTGGATTGTTGACTATATAATCCTGTGGACCCCTGGATGCAAAGAAAACAACATATACCCAGCATTGGGTTATGGGCCCACCACGCTTCCGCTGCTCATGTTTCCAAACACACTAGATGAAGTACCAAATAAATGGTACAAAATTGAAGAAGCATATGGCCATACATTCAATGTTTCTGACATTAAAGAAAACTTTATCAAAGAATTCAAATTTATTCCGGAGGAGGAACATCTAAGAGAAACAACACAACAAATTAAAAGCTTCCTAGAAAACCTGACACCATCTATACAAAAGGAAAAAGGGAAGATGGCGGTCGATGTAGGATTGACATCGACTTGCCACCTTGTTTCGACAGAAAATAATGGAAATACAACAACATGAAGAATCTATACGGAAAATACAACCTGTCCTATCCAGAGATGTCGATGGAAAAGTGACCACCCATCGATGAAAAACTATGTAAAATCAGTATAAAAAAGATCTAAGGAAGAAAAGAAGGAAATTGAACAACTCGACTTCCCATAAAGCTTCACTAAAATCGAAGAAGGTGATCGACAACTCAAATAAGTAACACCACCAGAGTGGATGAATGATGAAATAGAGACAAAAGAGCTCAATATATCAGATGACGGTCGACCCAAAATGGCACGAGTAGGCGGTTGTTGGACGGAGAAGGAGACAAATGACATAGTTGACTTACTCAAATAATATTAAGATGTATCTGCATGAGACTATAAATATCTAGAAGGACTTGTAGAAGAAATGGGACAAATGAAAATTGAACTCATTCCGGTAGCAAACCCAATAAAAAACGACCTTACAAATTAGCTCACAAATGCAAGCCCATCGTTTAGAAGGAAATTGATGGAACACTATTGGAAGGAATCATATACTCAATTGACAAATAAGAATGGGTAAGTCCTATGGCTGTTCAACCGAAGAAGCATGACCCTAAAAAGTTAATAATTTGTGTCGATTTCAGAGGTCTCAACAAACTAACTTTAACGGATCAGTTTCCCACTCCATTCGCCGACGAAATAGTTGATGAAGTTGTAGGTCATGAATGATACTCATTCATAGATGGATTTTTGGGATACAAACAAGTGCATATAGCTAAATAAGATCAACCGAAGATGACATTTGTCTATGAATTTGGCTCTTTGAACTATAAGGTAATTCCATTTGGGCTAAAGAATGCCCCAACAATATTTTCAAGAATAGTAGTAAAATCATTTCAAGAATACATATACAAGACAATGGTCATCTACTTCGATGATTGTACTATATACATCCTATTTAAAAACCATATAAAATGTCTGAGATTAATTCTTGAGCAATGCAGACAAATCTAATTGTCTCTCAATATTAAGAAGTGCATATTTTCCACACCAATTGACATTCTCTTAGGCCACATGGTATGTAAGGATGGTGTAAAAGTCAACATGGAAAAAATCAAAATCATCCTCGACTTGAATCCACCTGTAAATTAGAAACAAATTAAAATATTTCTCGGGCATATTGACTGAAAATTTATACGCCACTATTCAGATATCACGTTCCCAATGGATGAGCTGCTTCAGAAAGAAATTGAGTTTAGATGGAGTCAACACTGCCACAACTCATTCAAAATTTTAAAGATGAAACTGGTCGAAACCCCCATACTAAAATTATCTGACTGGTCGAGAAGGTTTCACATCCACGTCGATGCTTCAAATTTCATTGTCGGGTCAGTTCTAGTACAACCATACGATGACACAATTCACTAGCCGAACGTGTATGTCAGTCATACGTTCAATAAAGAAGAAATAAATTACTCGACCACAGAAAGGGAAGCCTTATTGATGATATTCAAGATGGGACCTGATGGCGTCTTAAGGAGATGTTCTGTAGACCATGAAAGAGAAGACATTATAACGAGGCACATGCAGGACCAACTAGGGGCCATTTTCAGGCTGATACGACAACACAATAGATACTTCAGGTGGGTATGTGGTGGCTGAATATGCATAAATATTGTCAGGAATAGGTCAATAAATGTGATATCCTTCAAAGAATGGGTCGCCCTCTGTGGAAGAATGAAATTTCATTACATTTAGTCAACCCTAATTGACCATTTGAGATCTGGGCCGTCAACTTTTTCGGTCGATTTACTCAAAGAGAAAAGAAGAACATGTGCGCAATATAATATCACTATAGTAGAATATGTGACTAAGTGGGTGGAAGTAGAACCAGTCGAAACATGCACAAAAGAGGTCATAACGAAATTGATTTATGAGAACATAATCATAAGATTTGGATGTCCACTAACACTAATCAATGATCAAGGGACACATTTTGTAAATAAGACTATCCAAGTCCTGCTAAAGAAATTTCTCATTGATCATAGAAGAACAATAACATACCATCCACAAACAAATGGTGTTGTTGAAGCATTTAATAAGACATTATATAAAGGACTCACTAAAATCTGTGACATTGAGAATAATGATTGGGACGACAAAATTCTTGTAGTATTATGGGCATACATATTTGCTTATAAGTGATCGATTGGACATACATCCTTTAAACTTGTTTATGGACAAGAAGCTATGATACCACTTCACTTCTGGGCCAACTCAGATAAAGTAGCAACTATTGCTAAATTCGACCAAGACATAAGTAGGCAGGATTATCTTTACCAATTGAATAAGATGAAAGAAGGAATATTAATAAAAATGCACCACCAAGAAGTTAAAAAAAAACAATATAAAGCATGGCATGATCATCATCTAAAAAAGGACATGAAAAATGGAGACCTAGTTCTACTATACGACAACCGAATCAAAGGAAAACCTAGGAAGTTAGAAATAACATGGCTTGGTCCTTATGTTATAGAAGATATTCAAATGATAGACAAAGTTCAACTCCAAACTTTGTTGGGGTATCCATTTAAAACATTAATTAATGACACCCGATTAAATAAGTATAATACATAAAGATGAGAAACCCTATTGGCAACGTCAATGGAAAGTAATGTCTGTTGGATTACTGAGAGGGGGGGGGGGTGAATAAGTAATAACATAATTATAATCCTTTTTCTTTAAATTTTATATCAATGTAGAATTATTATCCAATAATGAGCAGTAATAAAAAAACAATCACACACATACACAATACACCAGTGTTTTACGTGGAAACCCAAATCAGGAGAAAACCACAGAATGATTTTTCTTATATGTCTTGAAGAATTACATTCATTTGAAGCACCAACTTACTTTGTTTTCCAGCTGCAACTGGAAGGAGGCTCCAACCCCCTAGTTTCTCAGGCTATAACCCGAGGGAAGCTCCAACTCCCCAATTCTCTGGCTACAATTAGAAGGAGGCTACAACCCCCTATGTTCTCCGGCTACAACCACCTGTCCTTGCCCCGTCCTGCCACCCTGAATTAGAAGTAGACTGATGGAACCACTGTCACACTACCACTGTGAGATATACTGCTGTAAACCTGTACCAATAAATTTGAACCATGCAATAACCTGTACCTCAACCTGTAATCAACTTGTACCATAAACAAGTGCATCAACCATGCACTAACCTGTACCAAACAACCTGTAATCAACCTGTACCATAAAAAAGTGCATCCAACCATGTATCAAGTATTTAAAAATCATGTGTCAACTACTCATCAACTATGACTCATCAATATGTACCAACATCATCAACTATACACCTCATGTATGTGCCAACTCATCAACTACTTGTCTCAACCATGTACTCAACATGTACCTCAACCAAAAGCCCTCATCAATTTCATCATCCAAATCTATTTTTTAGCTTTGTAATAGACCTTGTGTATATAATCACATTCCTTCAAACCTTCCTTAACTTTAACAACAAGAGCCTATCATTTTCATCAAACTTTTCTTTAGTCTCACATGCCTAGTTTTGGATTAGTCAACAACCCTAACTTGAAGTAATCATAACTTTGAACCTGTAATGTATAAAGATATGAAACTGATACACAACGTTCTTAAGTGTGTTTTATGCAATTCCTCTAGGTTTCACTACTTGGAACCTCTCAGAAAAGGAGTTATAGCAAAAATGACATACCTTACTGAATTCTGACGTATTCTAGAGAGCGACCTTGTACAACGTGCCCCGCATGAAATATTCATTGAATTGATCTAAAAATATTACAAAACATACTACAGACTGTACCCTAACCGACACATTTTGTCTCACTAAATTTGGATCTGTTATGAATAAGTTATGACGTTTTTACCCGAAACACCTGTTTTTGACTAGTTTCAGGACTAGCCACAAACCCTATTTTCCACGTTGTGTAAATCCAAAAATACAACGACCCACAAGATGAATATTTTACCACAGATACTTGGGTATGTTTTCTCAATGGTATAGAAATTTCAAGGCTTGAATAATTATAGAAAAAAAGTTATATCGAAAATGGTGAGATGGCCTGTAAATAACATACCTTAGAAATCACCATTAAAAGAATTTATCCTTCCTTTCATTTCGGCCTTCTTTTCTTCACCTCCCCTCAAAAATTAGGCTTAGATATCCTTGGTTACCTCAGAAACCTACAGATATTCAATATTCTCAAGTGTGTTTAAACTGAGAGAGCCTTGCCTCTTATTTATACTCTCCAAGTAGCTTCCTTAAAAACATCTTCTAGGTCACTTGACCCCACTTTCCTTATTTTAGGGTTAACCCACTTCTAATTTCTCCATTAAATTTATTATTGAAATAATTTGTT
>ML789445.1:448096-470480 GCA_009831015.1 Picea engelmannii
ATGCGCAAGTAAACCTCCTATATACTTCATAAGAGTTTCTTGTGTTTGCAAAGGAATGTCTAACATTAATGCCATTTTACGAAATCCATCGGTGTATTCTTGCACTGTTTGTCCTTTTCTTAGTTTTAAAGATTGCCATTCAATTATTGCTTTTTGTTTATAACCCAAAGGATAGAACTGTTTCCTAAGTGCAGAAATGAAACTCTTCCATGATGGAAATACATTACCCACATTTTGTGTTCCTTTTTGCAGCTTGCTTTGCCACCAAATAAGAGCTGTACCTGCAAGTCTCAAAGATGCCAACTTAATTTGTGTGGCCTCATCCTTGATCTGTTGCACACTGCAGTATACCTCCATTTGCTTGATCCAGTTGTCAAGTTTTTTTTCATTTACTTCACCATCATATATGGGCAACTCAATTTTTACATCAAGTTTTAACAATGGCATTTCATGTTTATTCTTATGAACATTTTTCTTCCCATTAGATTTAGAACGTAAACTTGAAGAAGAAGGAGAAGAAGGAGGTGTTGATGGAGGTGAAGGAGGAATTTGAGGATGGTCCTCTTCCTCTTCACTTTTTCCCTATGAAGATTTACCCAAAACTGGTCTCTTTCATTCCAGGTAATCCTCGTACAAAACTGTCACCATCTCCGACATAGCATGGAATGTTTTCCGAAACTCTTTCTCATCTTGAGAAATCCATTCTTCCGATGCCATCTTCTCTCTTTGAGAAGCTCTCTTTCTGTTAGCGTCGGAAGTCACTCCTGGATTGCTTGCAGGAGAAGAGCCCGACACCCATTAGTTTAATGTCACAATTTGTTTGTAAAGGGGTGACCGAATGGAGATAAAGACTCGAGGAGATATCACTCTAACTCAGGGATTGTCTCTGGTACGTAAAGAATGAAGGAGGTCTGGAATCCCAACTTCAGCCAACGGGTTGATTAAAAGGTGAGCAGGTGGAAGACTTGGTAGGAAGGGTGAAAAAATAGCTTTGGGCAACAGGCTTACAACAGTTTGCAGAAGAAAGACTCTGGATGCAAGATCCTCTTGGTTCAGGGTCTCAAGGAACTGAAAGGGGACTTGACTAGATCCTCCAATTCCAAGTCACTCAGTGTTAAGAAAAATCACAAGGACTGATCAGAGACAACGTAACTATTACAGTGATCCAACATACATCATCCTATAACAACTACAACTCGAATGGATGCTCCAATTCCGAGATGTTCTAACACAGTGTAACAAAGACGTAAAAGCAACTGGCATTCATGAGGCAAGAAGTCTCAAAAGTCTATACATAACTAGAGAACAATGCTTCATTAAAGTTTTACAATCAGGAGCTCTGCTCAACCATCGATCCTTACAAAAATGGAAAAAATGCCTACATATACTTGGAACTAACTCCGACCCTCAAGGCGCGATCATATCGTGAATTCAATGCTTAACGTTGAGGAGCTTCTCTATTAGGATGGGTTGTCAGTCTGCCTCAATCAAATCTACCCTCTGCTCCCCTGTCATGCGCCTCTTTAATTCAGCATGGCTCACGCCAGGGGGTAGCTAAGCCCTTTGAATATTGAACTGGCGTGTGCAGGTTTCTCTGGTGAGTTGGAGACTCGGCATGGATTTCCTGAAGAGAACCGGTACAAGGGACCCTCCTGGGTCAATTTCAGTTGGGACCTCCCTACTCTGCAATAAGTGGGTGACGTGAGGCTTCACCCACCCTCCTTCTCCTTTTCTACTGAGCCGAAGTGGCTCTTTGGATCCCCGAGTGAAATCCCTGATGAAAACCTGACCTAGTCCACATGTCTCTTCTCCTTTCCTTACGATCTCCTGAACTTCACCGAGACCTTTTCCCGACTCTGTATCGGGTTTCGGGGTTTCGCATTCCCGCTGTCAAGAGTTCTTGACCCTTTGAAATCTCGATCACCGATTCTCCGATGAGCGCGTGTATGGGTTAGCCCTCCTGGATATACTATAGTCCATACGACCACCTCTTATATGACCTGAGCCGAACCTCTGTCGGGTTTCGGCATTTTCGATGTCTCGATACACAAGTCCCCAGGACTCGCAATTCTCTGATTGCCGATGCACCTTCCGTGCTAGCCCTCCGACTAGGCCCTGGTCCAAGTGACCACTACCATATGCCCTTGACCATACTCTCCATCGGGGTTTCGTGGTTTGCGATGTCAACGAGCACGCATCCTCCAGACTCGCGATTCCCCGAAACCCGATAGCTCATGGCCGTTGACATGTCAACGGTCCGTTCCACGTCGCGAAAGCCTGCCACCTGTCTTCCACTTGCGGTCCCACACACTAACCGGCGGTTGTTGAGATATCGCTTCTCGCGATCTCGCAACTCTGGACGCAAATCTTTGCAGCTCCAACTCACGAACCTCCGAGTTCGCGATATGCCGATGCCACTTGGCGTTGTCTCCCTACAAGGATTGACCTTCTGACACCTGTCCCCCACTACGGTCCTTAACTCCGTCGGGAAATTCACATATCGGGATATCGCGATTCTCGATGTCATGTGCACGGGACTTTCAGTTCCCCGATCCCTGACTCTACGGGATCTCTCACCACGTGTCCCTGCTAACGGACGGTTCTGATCTAGTCGGGAATTCGCGGATCGCGATTCCTACATGCAAGAGTTTCTTGTCTTCGAAAACTCCGATCCTCCGATGAACTGAACCTCGACTCTCCTCCTCTGCACACTAGGGGTTAACCCCGACGCAACTTCTCGAGATCTAACGGCTGATGAGATTTCGTCGATCTCCTCTGTAATATTCTGACCGTCGATTTGCTTTGAGGATGGTTCTCGACTGCTGAAGACAAAACTTTGCCCGCTCGCTTGCTTGACTTGCTGCTACAAAATGGGATTCTCTCGTGATATGCTCAGGTGCTTCCCGTGCAAACTGCAGACCTGGGTACACCTAATCCCGAGACAAGAAATATCGCTAACACTTTCTCAATCCAATAAATGGATTCTCTGCAACAAGCTCTCCTTCACCACGTTGTAGCTTTTCCCTGGTTAACATGCAAAACTCAAATCCAAACATCAACTAGCTCTGATACCACTTGATCCGTCGGATCTTTTAATGACTATGGTTGAGTTTTAATTTTGCATGCGTTAATTAACCATTTGAGAAAACTTAGTGAAAGAATGAGGAAAGAAGATGAATTATGACAGCCATATACACATTTGTAGATCTGAAATGAAAGAATAAACAACAAACCATAACACACAGATTGATAACGGAGTTCGACACAACTTTGCCTACGTCTCCGGGACTTTGTCTCTGTGGGGGAGGCTTCTTTATTTCTGTTCAAGAGTTCAAAATTACATATATGCAATGCCAAATGGCTACAAGACTGATCTGTTCATGTTCGTCCAGATCTCAAGAATCTTGCAAAAAAAACGGCACACAAAACGGACGTCCGGAGCTCCCAGAAATGACCCGACAACGTCTGCTCCTCAAAAGCTTCCCTGCATAAAAATGGCTTTGGCTTGGCTTCTCTTCAACATAACTCTGCTCTTTTCTGTCATTGACTGTCCTCTATGGCCTCAAACAGGCCTGGTTTATATAGATTTTAAGTTGGTTTCTCATCTCCAACTTCCTCCCAAAATTTGGGCTCCAAAAATGCCCAATATCCCCCCAAAATGGAGAAAATCAACTAAAACAAGCATAGAATCTTTTAAAAAATCCCTAAAACTATATAACAAACCCACTTTTGTGTAAAAATAGGGCCTATCCCCTTCTCCCTATCCCCCCCCCCCTAATTTAAGGTCATATGCACTTAATATGGCCAAGCGCTAGCCTAAAAGGCTGAGCGCTGGCCCATAATCCGAAACAAATGGTCATTTTGGGTATTACAATGGGACCAAGTCCTGAAACAAATGGTGGAAGGCTGGAATCGTGGCCTTAAAACAAGGCACCACCCCCGCGCTAACTGCTAACCACTCTAACCACAAGCCTATTCCCGTGGAATCATGGTAACTATGCGTTGTGGTGTGGGTGTATGGTTATAACCGTGAGCTGTAGGTGTCGGACTTTTAAAAGTGTGGTCACATAACATACAATACGCCCGCGGGCTGGGACCCCAGCCCCCCCTTCCGCCTATTACAATAATACACTTTATAATAAAATTTTGTGGATGCATATAACAAGGAATTCACATGGTGTAGTGGCATTTGGTCATTTGTTAAGGTGTTGGACTGGTCCAAGAGGTCATGGGATCGACCCCCATGGACTCCAAATAAACTTTTTCAACCTGCCACTTCGACTGATGATTGGGTGCCACGTGGCTTCCCATGACTGGGCCACGTGGCATCTCCCCATTCGACGGATTAATGCCACTTGTGAAATATTGACTAGTCTAGTTACCTGCCACATGTCTGTCCTGTCAACGAACCTGCCCAATCACCATCAGCCAGAGAGTGCCACATCATCTCCTTCACAGTCAGCATGCTGATGTCATGTTGACATCAACATTGACTTTTTGACCAGTTGACCTTTGACTTTTTCCCTGTTTGGGCTTTCGATCAGAACGCGATAATTTTCGCATACGAAGCCCGTTTGACGAAGTAAATATACCGTCAGAATCAGGAAGACGAGACAGACGCAATGGCGCTAGTTTTGTCAGATTCTGAGCACTTTCATTTTTTGAGCATTTTTAAGCCCTGTCAGGCTTCTGGATCCGATTCTGGATCACCCATTCTTCTGTACCATAGCCAACTTTCATCTTCCTTTCCTAGACAACACTTTTCATTTCCAATTTCGCTTAACACATATATGTTGCTTGAAGTTCATGTAGCTGTAGCGACCAATTACCCTGAACCTTCTTTTCTTATCTCACACTTTTGTGAATCGAAAGTAACTTTATGACCTTGGTCACACATTTGACTCACACTTAAAATATTATGTTTCATTTATACCTTTTCATTTTTGTTCCCAATTCAGACTGTGCCTCTTCCAATGATTTTGGCTGAATCATCATTTCCGAAGGAGACTGATCCATCTCTTTCCTTTCGTAATGTAAGAAACTTGTCTCTATCACCTGTCATGTGTTTTGAACATCCACTGTCAACATACCAACCACATTTCTTCTGTTTAGCTTGTAGAGCGTCTGTGCATTCTTCATTGCTATACTGATCTTGTTTTCTTATCCATTTCGTTTTTTGAGGTTCTTGTTTGTGACTCTGTTGAGGTTCTTTAGGAGGGACCGTCATTCTGCAATTTTTGGCCATGTGTCCAAAATTGTTACATTTGTAACATTCCACTTCAGTGCTTAAAGATTCAAACTTGTTGTAACTTCGTCCCCGTGTTTCACTAGGTCTTCTTGAATAACCCCTTTGTGTATGGCTCTCAAAGTAGTTATTGTTCTTGTTGTTAGCTCTGCAATTTACAACTTTATGTCCAAAATTATTACATGCATAACGTAAACCAAAAAATATAGTTTGATACCTGGTAGTTGAAGATCTTCTGAAAGGAGGTGCTCTTATGAATCCTTCTTCTTCTTGAGGCCTGTCTATCTGTTGTTGATTCTGAAATCTGAATCGTCTCGGTGGAGGAGTGTCCCTGTAATCTTCCTTGTATATCTTTTTATCCCCTTTGATTGTTTTTGCATAGCTTTTTGGATTTGTTTCTTGCTCTGTTTTTTTGGAGCTTGATCCCTTTTCTGTCTGATTGTATCGAAGTCCAGACTTTTCAAGATGATATTTTTGACTGCTGATAATGTCATCCAGAACTTTTGAGCTATTCTTCATATTTTTCTTTTGAATATCCTTTCTTAGTGGGACAATCTCTTCTTCCAGGTTTCCAATGATCCTGTCCTTTCCTTCTAGCCGTTCTTTGAGTGCTTCTTCAATTATTTTATCTTCTTCTATTTGAACCTTCAATTTTGTGATCATTTGTTCTAGTTCTTGAGTGTCTTTTTTCTTATCTAGTTCTGCTTGTAGTTTCTTGTTTTTCTTGTTTTCTCTTCTGATAACTTCTATGGCACTCATTAATTCTTCTCGAAAGTCAACTTCTGCCTCTTCAATTTCTATTTCATATGCTTCTTCATATTCTTTTTCGAAGTCTTCTACTGCCATGAATAGAATTCTCCCTGTTTCACTGTCACTGACTTCATCTTCATCTAATGATGAGATGTATTCTTTCATGCAAAAGATTTTCTTGAAAACTTTATTTGTAGTTCTTTTAACTTTATATGTTTGTCTGCCTTTTGAGTAACCTTCATCATTTTTTTTTTTATGTGGACATTTTTTAGCAAAATGACCAATACCATCACAATTAAAACAAATTAAAAGAATCTTACCTCTATACCTACCATTGGTTCCCTTGTTCAGTCTTTTGACGAAGTTGCCCACTTCTTCATCATCTTCCGAGATGTCGCTGCTGCTGCTATATTCTTCTTGTTCCTTTTTCTTTTGCTTTGATCTTTTGGATGCTTTGAAGGCTTCTTCTTTTACATCTGGATTTTCCTGTTTAGTTCTCATCTCATATGCTGTGAAGATTCCATACAGTTCATCCATGCTTATTGAGTTTAGATCCGATGTTTCTTCTAGTGCTAATATCTTAGGGTTGAATCTCATAGGAACAGATCTTAGTACCTTTTGAACAATTACAGATTCTTTGATTTCTTCTCCCAATCCTATGATTGCATTCACTGCTTCATCGACTCGTAAGAAGTAGGCAATTATATCTTTATCTTCCTTCATTTTTAGTTGTTTGAACTGACCTTTGTAAGTTTGAAGCTTTGCTTCTTTGAATTTTGAATCTCCTTCATAAATATTTTGAAGCTTGTCCCAAATCTCTTTAGCAGATTTACAATGTGCAACTTTTGTGAATACCGTATCATTGAGACCATTCAAAAGTGAATTTTTGGCTTTGGAATTATTATCACCGAGTTTCACTGCTTTGTCATTTGTTGGTGGAACTGCTGATACTGTGTATCCATCTACAATTGATTTCCAAACTTGAAATCCCTGTGCCTGTATATATGTATTCATCCTTATGCTCCAAAAAGCATACTTCTGTCCATCAAATTGTGGTATTTCATTTTTATATGAGTTGGTACTCTCCATTATCTACCTTTCAGTGGTTAAACTGATTTCTGAAGGAACCTTCTCTGATACCAATTGTTGGATTACTGAGAGGGGGAGTGAATAAGTAATAACGTAATTATAATCCTTTTTCTTCAAATGTTATATCAATGTAGAATTATTATCCAATAATGAACAATAAGAAATAAACAATCACACACATACACAATACACCAATGTTTTACGTGGAAACCCAAATTGGGAGAAAACCACGGAATGATTTTTCTTATATGTCTTGAAGAATTACATTCATTGGAAGCACCAAATTCCTTTGTTTTCCAACTGCAACTGGAATGAGGCTCCAACCCCCTAGTTTCTTAGGCTACAACCCGAGGGAAGCTCCAACTCCCCAATTCTCTGGCTACAACCAGAAGGAGGCTACAACCCCCTATGTTCTCCGGCTACAACTGGAAGGTGGCTACAATCACCTGTCCTTGCGCCATCCTACCACCCTAAAGTAGAAGTAGAATGATGGAACCACTGTCACACTATCACTGTGAGATATACCTCTGTAAACCTATACCAATAAACCTGAACCATGCATCAACCATGCATCAACCTGTACCTCAACCTGTAATCAACCTGTACCATAAACAAGTGCATCAACCATGCACCAACCTGTACCATAAACAAGTGCATCAACCATGCACCAACCTGTACAAACAACCTGTAATCAACCTGTACCATAAAAAAGTGCATCCAACCATGTACCAAGTATATAACAATCATGTGTCAACTACTCATCAACTATGACTCATCAATATGTACCAACATCATCAACTATACACCTCATGTATGTGCCAACTCATCAACTACTTGTCTCAACCATGTACTCAACACGTACCTCAACCAAAATCCCTCATCAATTTCATCATCCAAATCTGATTTGTAGCTCTATAATAGACCTTGTGTATATGATCACATTCCTGCAAACCTTCCGTAACTTTAACAATAAGAAACTAACATTTTCATCAAACTTTTCTTTAGTCTCACATGCCTAGTTTTGGATTAGTCAACAACCCTAACTTGAAGTAATCATAACTTTGAACCTGTAATGTATAAATGTCTGAAATTGATACACAATTTTATTCAGTGTGTTTTATGCAATTCCTCCAGGTTTCACTACTTGGAACCTTTCAGAAAAGGAGTTATAGCAAAAATTGCATACCTTGTTGAATTCTGGCTTATTCTAGAGAGCGACCTTGTAGAGCGTGCCCCGCATGAAATATTTGTTGAAATGATATGAAACTGTTACAAAACATACTAAATACTGTAACCTAACCAAAAAATATGGTCTCACTAAATTTGGATATGTTATGAAGAAGTTATGATGTTTTTACCCGAAACACCTGTTTTTGACTAGTTTCGGGACTAGCCACAAACCCTATTTTCCACGGAGTGTAACTCCAAAACTACAACGACCCACAAGCTGAATTTTTTACCACAGATAATTGGGTATGTTTTCTCAATGGAATAGAAATTTCTCGGTCTGAATCATTATAGAAAACAAATTATAGCGAAAATGGTGAGATGACCTGTAAATAAGATACCTTAGAAAGCACCATCAAAAGAATTTATCCTTCCTTGCATTTCAGCCTTCTTTTCTTCACCTTCCCTCAGAAATTAGGCTTAGATATCCTTGGTTACCTCATACACCTATAGTTATTCAATATTCTCAAGTCTTTTTAAAATGAGAGAGCCTTGCCTCTTATTTATACTCTCCAAGTAGCTTCCTTAAAAACATCTTCTAGGTCACTTGGCCCACTTTCCTTATTTTAGGGTTAACCCACTTCTAATTTATATATTAAATTTATTATTGAAATAATTTATTTTGTATTCACTTTGAATTATAATACACTCGTCACTTCACTTTATTATTTACCTTTTAAAATCTCTTAAACCACTTTGACTACTTTGACCTTTTGGGGCTTCTAGATGACATATGAGGGTCCTCCAACTTTGTAAGGCCATAAATCTCAAACCGTGAGGACTTATGTGACATTCCACATACCACCAGAAATGGAGTGACATGTAATATCCATATAGAATAGTATTAACTTCAAATATAGAAAAAATCATACCATTATCCATCAAACAAACTTGGGTCCATTACCCAAACCTGGGTTCTCCAACTTCGCATGGTCATAACTCTCTAACTGTGAGAATTTATGTGATGTTCTACATACCACCAGAAATGGCATGACAAGAAATATCCATATAGGATAGTTTCCTTGACAAATTCACTGTCCTTCATCTCATTATTCCACAATTAAGCATGGGTTCTCTTACTCCGTAAAGCGTCTTCCCATGAGGGATTTCACCATAAGGGGACCACTTTGGATTTCATCCATATTTACTTCTTATCAACCATGAAAAAACAATAATGAGTCATATTTATATTAAACAATCTTGGGTCCATTACCCAAACCTTTGTGCTACGGGGCTTTCTTCAAGGGTTGACATCAATGACAACCAACCTTAATCAACAATAAGTAGGTAGGATTATATTTACCATTTGAATAAAATTAAAGAAGGAATATTAATAAAAATGCACCACCAAGAAGTTAAAAAACAACAATAGAAAGCATGGCATGATCATCATCTAAAAAATGACATGAAAAATGGAGACCTAGTTCTACTATACGACAACCAAATCAAAGAAAAACCTAGGAAGTTAGAAATAACATGGCTTGGTCCTTATGTTATATAAGATATTCAACTGATAGGTAGAGTTCAACTCTGAACTTTGTTGGGGCATCCATTTAAAACATTAATTAATGGTGCCCGATTAAAGAAGTATAATACATAAAGATGAGAAACCCTGTTGGCAAAGTCAATGGAAAGTAATGCCAACAGGGATCGACTAGAGTTGGAAATATAACAACCCGACCGAAGTAGATTAATGTAGACTAATAATAGTATCAATAAATAAATTGTTTTTATTAATAAACTAAAAATTAGTTATAAATAATTCAGGTACAAAAAACTGTTATAGGAAAAGCTAAGCATTAAAGAAGTTCCAAAGCTTGGAAGAAAAAAAATGTAAAGGAAAAGTAGAATTCAGAGAGAAATAATCCCCTATTTAAGCCACATAGAAAGTGGACAAAGATGGGATTGACATACGACTCCATATCCAGACTTATGATAAATCCTCATTAAGTGATACTCGATTGATCAAGGCAGATCCAGATCAAGCGAACGAGGTTCAAACAAGCAAGGTTCAAGTGAGAAAATCCATCATAGAGGGGACTACAATAAAATAGATAAATGAAGTAATTATCAAGAAAATCGACTAAGAAGAGCTAACAATATGAAACTCGACGATACAAAAGCAGTAGTCAGTCGAACCACATATCGACCGCTTATCAACAGAGAAGACTTAGTCAATCGTGCAAGAGAAAAAATGGGCCACGAAAATTATGACTCCAAGAAGGATAGTACATTTAAGAAACGACAGGAAAGGACCGACGGACCTGAAAATAACATTAATGCTTGATGCGATGTAGAAGGCCGTTGTGCAACCACTAATATAACTTCGGGATGACTTGACACGAACATAATCCAAATGGAAATCACTACAATTAATGCACGACAAGACATGTATGCGTGCCAACTAAGCAATACCTTAGACGTCCCCTCATACGTGTCAAACATATCACGAAAAATTATGACAAAGGTGGGCGAATTTAAGGAACAACTGGCCTCATTTAATTTGAATCTCCCTCTCCTGCCTATAAATTTGGAGGACGCATATGCCTTCACATCATTATTATTTTCTCACACACAAAAAAGTAAAGAGTCGACCAAGCCACCGAGCAAACCTACAATTTACCCCAACTTGTTGAATACCATCGAATTGGACTTAGATATGTCGAGAATGAGAGGATAAGGCATTGAGACAGAGGAAGGATCAAGACCAAGAGAAAGGTTCGACAGAACAACCACAACATCGTTGCCAATTTGGATGCAGAATATCTGACAGTCACGACTGGAGGATATTGATTGGAGCAAGCAGTGGATTTTTTTTATAGAATGGGGGTTGGAGGACGGTTGTTGGAATCCTGATAAAAAATTCCTATCAAAAGCATGAATCAGACACCTCCTAGGAGCACCACAAATCGTCGACTTCATGCAATGGAAGGAAGAAGAGACAAAATTTATTGTCAACCGATATCATGATGGATATCTCTCTCTCGATAGTTCGATAGCAATAATATGTAGACTTATTCACATAATCACCATCATTCCAAGTACGGGGGTCCAGGTCTCGAAAACTTTAAATGCAAATGCTTGGATGCAAATATTGACCAGGTTGACAACAACTAAAAATTACAAGGGGTTACTTATCAACAAGATTCCCAAATTGCAAGCAAGATGGGTTGCCATAATTGTATCATTATGCTTTACACTAGTTGGTTGAGCTTCCAATGTCAAAATGACCATGGTAGAGTCAATCGACCAAATCTTTAAAAAGGAAGAAAACTTCAACTGATCTGAATACATCTCCGACATCATCCACACTGAATGCAAGGAATTCGAAGAAGAATATAAGGCCATCGAATTTCCTTATTTATTAAAATGGATAACAATGGAGCAATACAGTCTAGTTGGTGACCCTATGTTCACAATGAGGAAGGTTCCAGTAATGGAAAAATATAGAATTTTCATAGCAGAGCAGTCATGTGCCTCTAGATTGCTACCTCCACAAGAAATGTTTCGACTATAGGTCATAAATTTAAAAAATAGTTCAAATAGATGGCGCATCGAGCAATCGATTTGTTGAGCCCTACCGACACCCTGCTATATTCATATAGAACTCGACTGCACCAAATTTTGGTGTGGATTGGATTCAGCCCCAGAATCAGAGGAGTTACAATATCAACCAACAACAGAGGAAATATTTGGTGAAATAGAAAGACAAATAGACAAGGAGATAAAAATTATTCCCGAAGTTAACCAACCAAGACTACCTTTGGTACTCCCCCTCACCGACGCATAATAGGAGGAAGAAAGAGAAGAAAAGTTATATGTAGTACCCTTTGTTGAAGACTTATAAGCACTGGCAATTGTCCCTGTATGAACTTTGCCCAAAAAAGAAAGAAGCCAATGAAAAAATATAAAGGGAAAAAAGAAATCGAAGTCGAAGAAATATCTTTCGACATAGAAGAGATCTGGCGGGATACTTTTCAATTGAATGGAGGTATCGACTTTAACGACCCTGTCATTCAAGAAAATATGACTAGTATCACCATCAAACTTGCCGAAAAAGTTAAGCATACAGAGAAGCAAACCCGACAGGAGACTGCTACGATGAAGAATATTCTAAGCTCGTCAGTCAGAATTGTAATGAAGGAATCCATGGAGAAAGCTAAAGTACATAAACAACAGGTCAAAAAAATAAAAAATACACTCCGACAGATTGAAACAAGGGGAGAAAGGAGGCATAAGATACATGGAAGCTTGACCACTATGGTAACTCTAGAAAATGTCACAAAGACCTGGTCAGAAGCAGAATTCATTACAAAGATGACATCACGAAAAAGTAGAGTGATCGACCTAACAATCGACTTGACAACAAAATCCCCACCAGCTGAGTGAATAGCCATAGTCGAGGAACAACTTGTAAAGAAGAAGAAGAGACAAATTATAATTTATGAGTCATTAGAAGAAACTTAGTTGGACCAACCATCTATGACAATCGACGAGGAGATCGAGATCGGCCAGAGCAACTCGAGTTGGTCGAAGAAATACTAATCTAGTCGGTTCATCCAATCGAAATTGGACAACAACATGAGTTGGTCGATCAAATACCAATCCAGTCGGTCCATCCATTTGAAGATATACAACAGTTGTTCTGTCATCAAGAAGTCGACCTCTAGGAAATCAACACCCAAGATGTTAATATTCCTGAATCACGACCGACATATCCACATAAGCAGAATAGATAAAGCAACAAGATAAACTGGCAGAAAAAAAACAACAACAATAGGAACACAGAGAGGAATCCTTCCCGGAAAATGTTCCAACTAAGGATACAGTACAAGGTCCGACGCAGGGTCAAACATCTCCCTTGCAAAAAGAAACAGAGCAAACACAACAGAAGGACAAACAGTAAGGTAATAGTTCGATCAGACACACTTACCTACACAATAGACACCACAATATCAAAATACATATGGGGGGCCAACAACAACATTAGGAAAGAGTAAGAAAAAGAAAATTGCGAAAATCATCTTTAAAATGACCCAACCATCTAGCCCATCTAGATCAGTTGGAAAAATACACTCGACCTGAAATCAATATATCCGACCAACACCTCTTCAACTTACATCAAGTCATATCAAAAGAATCAACAAAGAGGTGGAAAAAATTTCTCAAATAAGGAAGTCGGGTTTCAAAAGTAAAGGAGGATCAAAGAAAAATGCTACAAGAATGTAGAGAAAGGGTATTAAATCATTTAGTAAGAGAGCAACTACCAAAAATAGAAATCCCCTTGGGGAGTTTTAAAGACTTGGTCGAAAGGCTGAACAAAGCTAATACAGAAAACCAACAAAAAGTCAAACTCCTCCAAAAGGAAAATGAATATATAAAACAACAATACCGTCTAACAATTATTGATAATCAAAGAATCCAAGAGTAGACAACCACCATCATGGTGAAAAAATACAACAATCTTAAAGGACTCAGACAAAATGTGGAAGAAGTCACCATACAATGCTAAATTCGGTGGTAAGTAACTGACCAACCTACTTTGCAACTTCATTAAGCGAGGGAAGAATACAAATAGATGCAGTAAAAAACATAGCAAAGACAATAAATATGATGACTGACATCAAGATCAAATAGGCCCTCACAAATTAGTTAGAAAAATAAAAATCATTAGAGTCACAAATCTCACAACAAGAAAAAGAAAGGCAGAAGGAAGGGAACAAAGAATAGATATAAACTGACAGTGAAGTAATTTGCCTCGTGCATCTCAAAGAAAATATTCAAGAGACGGAGCAACAGAGTGAACCAGAATCGACCATAATATAACAAGCAAAAATAATAGAAAAAGTAAACTTGCTTGGACAAACCAAGACACTAGTCCTGGAAGCGCACCAGTCGATCAATGCATGGCACAAATTCACCCAACATCTACAACATTCAACTCCCAATATCCTATAAACCACCTTCGAAGCTAGTACAAAAAGAAGACCAAAGGATATGGTCGAATTGACTAGCAACAAAGATCTCGACATAGCAAGACATTCGAATATGGATCCATAATCCTATCAAGAACGATAAAATTTTGGTTATAATTCATCTTCTTTTTCTCTTTCTATCATTTCTATTTGTAAACAATCAATGTAAAATAATTTTATGTTTTACTCCGCTCTTGCTCAGGACGAGCAAGGATTTGAGGCAAGGGGAGATATTGTAGGGGCTAGTCGAATCTATTGACTAGACCTGACAATCGACTGAGAGTTAGTCCCTCGATTGTCAAAGTCGAAAGTATAAGTTGATCGAGAGTTCTGTTAACTGATCGACCCAGGAAGTTAAATAGTTACAACTACTTGGTAATTGAATATGTAGGTATAAATAGACAAGCATGTATCGGAGAATATGTATCCATTGCGCTGTATCGACTTATCTATCTAATAAAAGGTTGTTCTTTGGAATTCCACTACTTTGTGTATGTCTTGGAGATCTTCAATTTTAAGCTTCCAAAGCTCAAAATTCCAGCCATTGAATTTTTCGATCTCTATTATTGAGCTGCTTGCCATTCTTTAACACAATATTTAGCACAATCTTTAAATATTTATAACTTATGAATCTTATTGAACCTAGAGTTTAGCTCAGATACAAGGTTGTTAAATAAACCTCTGATACCGCATGTTAGGAAATGAGACACACTTCCATGCTAAACCTAGCAAAAGAGAGGAAGAAATATTTAATCAAGAATTTAGTAAATGACACAACAAGCACACAATACACATAGATTTTACCCTGGAAACCCAAACCGGGAAAACCGACATTCCTTGAGTGTTCTGCTCCTTGTTGTCTTATTCATTCAGAATAAAAGGTTACATGTCTAACCTTGGTACACACCTAAGACACAATCTATATCATACCCTATTGCTTACACAATAACAACCCTGTATCCAATTCGGGTTACATGTACATGACCAACAACCTCTACGATTATTGATTGATTCATTAGCCTTTACGACCTTACAACACACCTTCTTTATAATATTTATAGTAGGAAAAACCCTAAATAAAAGGTGACCAAAAAAAATTACAGATCCATGCAGATCAATGGATACAAATCCCGCGAATCTTGGGATTCTGTTACAGCCGACTACCAAGTCGAATTACCCATCGACTACCAGTCGACCTTCATTTGGTCTTCAGTCAATCGTCACACACCCGTCTGTCGACCTCTTTTTGGTTGACCTCTTTGACTTGCTTTTGATGTATTTACCATGTTGAACCACCTCGACCTTCGACTTTGAATTTAACCAATCGACTAACCTCGACCTTAGACTTGCTGTCGATCCACCTCAACTTCATCTTTACCCCGTTGAGCCACCTCGACCTTCGACTTCAACTTTCAGTTGATCCACCTCAACTTTCACTGCAAAGAATATAACAACCCAACAAAGAAGGCATTAAGGAAATTTGTCATGACCCCACAGGACGCCTACCCAGATCTTGCGATCGTGCACCTCCTAAGGGTATGTGGCACCATGATGGTTCTTACTTGGTTTCTTGGCAATACCAAGCGTACTTCATCTGGACTGCGCCTCTTCACCTATAGCATACCCATACTCCATTCTAGGCTACGAGAGAGTCACAATCCAACTCTGTGCAACTCACTTGTATACTTATAAAATTTTATTAACATTTTAACACTTAGTCATTTAAACATACATCCATGAACATGCGAAACCAAGAGAACACTTGCAAAACAAACAAGAGACACACATAAAAATAGTGCGGGTGACACAATACATGCCTAACACCCAACTAAGTCTTACTACAAAAAAATTACAATATGAGCACTATCGGCTCGGTTTATAACTTGGGAATAGTTGTACAAATTACCTCACCTCACCAAGACACTCATACAAAAATTCGTTCCACAAAGACTCTCTGTCGCAACCACTTCTGCAACCCTTGTAGTGCACCCCAGGCATGCGGCCTTCCATAGAATTGTTGTCTCCAAGCTAACACAAATTTTGGTTTTTCCTCATAACATGCCTCACACAGACATGCGTTCATACTTCCCCAAAGTATCCTTGTGCATCCCACTCTTGTCTACTTGTCTTCCATGTCTTCGCATCTTTGCGTTGGTTCTACCTTACCTTAGTCACTTGAATTTTTCTCTATGCATTCTTTCTCCTTCTTCTTTCCTTGGTTGAGTGCCCTTGTGCGTCCCACTCTTGGCTACTTTTCTTCCATGTCTTTGCAACTCTATGTTGGTTCTACCTTTCCTCAATCACTTGAATTTATCTCTATGCCTTCTTTCTCCTTTTACCTTCCTTCGTTGTGTGCCCTTGTGATCTTATATGGACTCCAAATCTCACCTTCGTGAATTGTCATGTCATTTGGGTGTGTTTCATCCCTTGATGAGCCATCACTCCCAAATAAACTGATGCATCCCTTCGTGGACCCGATACGCCCATCAACCATTGCATCTATTGGACTGGTATGCCCCATACTTGGGAACACACCCCTTTCCTTGTGCTCTTCCTCGTGTTGATCGACATGAATATCCATGGGCATGTTGATTAGGTCATACAAACTCTCCAACGTGCCCATGCTGCCAAGGGAAGGCGGGTCCACTCCTTGGGTGTGTGCCCAAGACATCCCATGCTTTCCCAAACATAACCTAAGTCTCCATCATCTGTCATAAGGTAAGTGAGGTGTGTGCCCCTTTGTGCTACACATCACCATTGTGTTCCCAAGGTTCTCCTTCCCATGCCCTCATCTCTTCGTTCACTCAACTGATTGCATGCTCCTTGTGTTCTCTTGTCTGACTTGTCTCCAAGTTTTCCCAAGGAGCACACACGCTTGGTGGGTGACACAGGATACCTTACATCCTCCTCCACTCCAAATTGTTTCCATCCTTGGAAACATCCATCAATCTCCATGGTGCCTCTATTCCATCTCCAGATCTCATCACTACTCGACAACTGCTATCTCTACAACTGTAATCAAAGGGTCCTCCCCTAAGGAAGATCCTCAAATTATGCCCAAGTGTTTGATACTCTTGACCCATGATGACTTCGATACTTTGAATCTGTATTCCATGTGTCATGTACATTATATCCTCTCAAGTTCCAAATTGGTTTGATCAGTCCAAATGTCGCGCTCGTCGCTAAGAATGCACGTCTCCATGTCCAACAAACCCTTTTTTCTTTTCCCCATCATCAATCAATCCAACTTTTCTTGGTCTTGTTGAGCCGCCCACTACAGTCCCAACATATTTGCTTCACTTAGCCAAACTTTTCTTTGAACCTCTTGGTTCTGGACAAGGTCCTTCCCCTTGTTACTATTTTGGCAAGTTGCCTCTACAACCCATCTATCGTTTCAAAACTTCCCTACTTGAGTCTTTCCATGACACCTATGATAGGAATCATCAATCACACTACTTGATCCTGGTAGTGCGTCTCTATATTACTTGTTTAGTAGGAAAATTGTACCCAATAAATGCCACAAAGTCTATTGGCCTACATTGTATCTGGCTTATGCTATGTGCACAAGTATCAAAAGACCATCTGAACTTCCTTTGGTGTGCATCCCAAATCCTCAAGTCGTTCTGTAGTAAGTTGGAATTCATATATCCCCATGGCCTTCCTAAAAAATTTCATGATTGCTATGGGGAATTGGTCTTCCAATCCTACCTCTTCCACATCTGTATCCAAATCTAGTTGAGTAAGTGCCTCCACACACTATCTTGACTCAACTCCTGAAGTTTCTGTGGTGGGTAAGTCTTCTTCCTGATCCTCCACAACATCTATGGTTTCTAGTTGATTATGATTCTCTTGGTGATGTCCCCCCTGCTTCATGGAAAGTGAAGAGTCCCACTATCTCCTACACTCATGTTCATCATTTTATGGGTTCGTCAATAGACCAAACTTCCCCATGGATACCTTCATTGAGGTCTTCATTATTGTTAATTGTTTCTCTTCTTTCCCCAAAATACTCAAAGATGCTGCGGTGTAGATGAATTCTTGATGGTGTGTCTCGTTGCAAGGCTCGTTCGTGCTCTCACTGACTCCTTCGACCAACCTGATCACATAAATACTATTCATCCTCCTGAGTTTCCTCCTCATTGTGAAGGGTGTGCTTGGTGTTCCAGCCTCATCCAATAATACTAAGTGACTTTCATGGATGAGAGGAGATGCTTTAGAAATTATGAGGAAGTCCAAACCCAAGATCATTGCATGATCATCCAAAGGAGATAGAAACAGATCCATGGTTCCAAACCACTCCTCCACTCTCAATGGAATTTAATGAACAATCCCTATCACTGACATAACTAATGATTTCATCACTTTACATGTTCCAATCATGCTCTCAGGTTTGCGATGAAGTGATTTCGCGGCTTGTTTGCTCACAAAACTATGGGTTGAACTAGTGTCAACCAAAGATTTCATATTCAACCCACTTACTATTGTATTCACAAAGTAGAGTCCCTCAACTTCTTCACTTTGTGAAAACTGTCCTTGACCTCTTGTCTTGAACTCCTGCATGCATTCCACCAATGTTTCCACGACTTTGTTAATTTCTTCTATTGATTTATGAAATTGAACCATCTTTGTCAAGTGTTCGAGATATTTTTTTTTTTTGGTGTGATTTGATCCTCCTCTTTTTCAACCAATAGAGCCAAACTTCCTTGCATTGGACAGTCCCTCACAAATTGATTTTGTGAAGAGAAGTAACACTCAATCACCTTGCCTTTCTTCTTGAGTGGCATAGACTAATTCTTCGCTGCTACACTACCATCATGTTGGATGCTGTCCTAGTTGAGTGCTCCCAACACAATCGACGTCAAAGTATTAGTCCCCCTTTCCAATGCCTTCAATTCACTAATCTTGGATTCTAACTGCACATTGAATTCATCCATCCTCTCCAAAGCCTCTTGGATTTTCACGAATCGTTGAGCTACAATGTCTCTCTTGATATTCCAAGCTTCGTCACCTGCACCGTCAATTTCAAGTTTAGATTGGTGAGTACTTTTGGTTCTATCCAAGATTCACCTCCACTTGTCTCACAAAATTTCCCCCCTACTCCAACTCTTCGTGGCACGATCCAAGTCACTTGTCCTTCCCAAGAGTTATGTGCAAGTATTTCGCACTGTTTTAAATCCACGATGAGTCCTGTGTTTGTCTACACACCCAAGTTATTGGTTCACCCTCAAGAACTTCACCCTTGGTATTCATATTTCCACAATATGTCTACAAGTCTGCACTCAAACCACCTACAACAAAACGACTCACATTGTCAAATTGTTCACAAAGGCCTATGCCCAAACTGCCTCTGCGATCAAATCTGTGACAAGTCTTGCGATCACCCACCCTGTCTAAGTTCTTCGTTTCACCATGAACTTTGCGCTTGGTCTATAAAATGTGTGTTCTTAGATAATCCTCCCACCACAATGTCAACTAGAATATTTATCATAAATCTGATGTAAAGTCTCTGCAATGAACTAGTTCGCTCCACTGAACTGTTCACCAAGTCTGCAAATGTTCCCACTGAATTGTGAAACCAACTGCATTGTGACTCAACACCATTTTTCTGACTGCGGTAGTGGTGAAGATCCAAATATACTATGATACCACCTATCATTGATATAGTGGTGAATATCTCATTGAGCCTTCTTCAAAATATGCGACGCATAAGCTATGATACCACCTATCGCCGAGATATTGGTGAAGAGCTAGCGAATCTCTTCACCAAAATCAGATATGATAGCACATGTCATGATCCCACATGATGCCTGCCCAAATCTTGCGATCATGCACCTCCCGAGGGTGTGCGACAACACAACAGTTCTTACTTGGCCACTTGGAAACACCAAGAGTACTTCGTGTGGACTACACCTCTTCATGTAGAGCATACCCATATTCCGTTCTAGGATATGAGAGAGTCACACTCCAACTCTGTGCAACTCACTTGTATACTTAGACGATATTGTTAACAAGTGAACACTTATTCATTTAAGCATACATCCATGAACATGCGAAACCGAGAGAACACTTGTGAAACAAACAAGATACACACACAAAAATAGTGCGTGCGATACAAGACGTTCCTAACACCCGACTAAGTATCATTATTGCAAAAGTATTACAATATAAGCACTACTAGCTTGATTTATAACTTGGGTAGAGTCACACAACTTGGCTCACCTCACCAAGACACTCACACACATATTTGTCCCACCAAGACTCTATGTCACAACCACTTTTGCAACCCCTACAGTGGGCCCCAGATGTGCACCCTTCTACAGACTTACTGTCTCTTCTCTGTCGTAGACTTCACCAAGCTAACATAAACTTTGATTTTACCTCATAGCATGCCTCAAATATACCCACGTTCAGACTTCCCCAAACTCTCCTTGTGTGTCCCACTCTTGGCTACTTGTCTTCCATGTCTTCACAACTCTACGTTCGATTATGCCTTGCCTCAATCGATTGACTTGTTTTCTATGCCTTCTTTCTCATTATGAATTCCTTGGTTGTGCACCCTTGTGCTCTTATATGTACTCCAAAAGTCACCTTTGTGAATGGTCATGTCCTTTGGGTGTGTCACGCCCCTTCACGAAACATTGTGCCCAAACGAACCAACACGTCCCTTCGTGGACTCAGTGCACAGAAATGAACCCATGTTCCCATCAACTATCACATCTCTTGGATTAACACACCCCATCCTTAGGCGCATGCCCCTTGCCTTGTGCTCTTCCTTATGTCGATCAACATGACTCTCCATGGGTGCACCGATGGGGTCATCCAACCTCTCCAATGCGCCCTTGCTGGCAAGGGAAGGTGGGTCCACTCCTTGGGAGTGCACCCAAGTCACCTCGTCCCTTCACAAATGTAACCCAAGTCTCCATCATCTATCACACAAAAAGTTAGGTGTGTGCCCCCTAGGTACCACACGTCACTATCATGCGCCTAAGGTGCTCCTACCCACACCCTCATGTCTTTGTTCCTCCCAATCGATTGCATGTTACTTTTGTTCTCTTGCTCATCTTGTCTCCAAGTCTACCCAAAGAGCATGCATGGTTGGTGGGTGTCAAGGGAGACCTTACACATCCACCATCAACCAACATGAACAAGTATTAGGAACATGATATTATGTGAAGGTATTGGACAATATCTAAAAATAACACACCATCGAGTATGACATTTTCATGCACTATATGGAAATAACACATGAAAAATCCCCTTTGAGAAGCAATCAATACTGAAATTACTAAAAAAGGAAAGGAAATGCATTAATGATGAAAATGGAAGCCAAGGTATAACATGAATCCCGAGATGTGAATAGAGGCCTTGCCATCGAAAGTATGGAAAATTTCTCAATCAACAACCAATGATTAGAGGTCATCCATTGAGCACAAGGCAACCTACCAACGATGAAAATAAGTCCCAGAGTAAATGTACTCTAGTCGAGAGGAGAAAGACTTGCTAATGAGAAGGCAACAATTAATCCTCCACACTTCTGTGAGTAAAAACACTACTAATGATAATGAACTTAGAGTAACTTGATAACAAGGAATGTTGACTTGGATGGTCAAGAAATCTAAGAAATGGTTGACTTAGGCTAAATACATCTTTTGAACATAAACATGACACAATGGTGACTTAAGTAATAACTAATGCCAAAAGAACTAATGATTTGAAACTATCACTATAGGAGGCATTGAGGCCATCCCCATAATGATTGAAAGAGTAACCAATTGAAGAAGTAATATAAACTCATAATCATGGTCCAAATCCTAAGGCAATACTAAAACCCAACCATGGAGGACTAGTGCAATACATGTACTTTGTTCAAGGGTAACTGGATTTGAACTCTGCTTCATATACTCAAATCATCAAGATTTCAATTCTTTCCTCTCTCTTTTTACTCTTATATATATATATCAAAAAATCAAAAAATAATAACATAGTGGAAGAAAAAAAGTTATCAAGATTTCAATTCTTTCCTCCCTCTCTTTTTATAAACATTAGATATATATATATATATATATATATATATATATATATATTTTTTTTTTTTTTT
>ML789445.1:470530-481985 GCA_009831015.1 Picea engelmannii
TGTCGAAAAGGCTAAAAAAACAATAACATAACATATTGGAAGAAAAAATAGTTGTCAAGATTTCAATTCTTTCCTCCCTCTCTTTTTATAAACATTAGAATTTTATTTTGTCTTTTTCATATTAGAAAAGGCTAAAAAAGAATAAAATAATAAGGTATTTAGAGCCAAGTTTCAAATATGCCTCAGCGGTCCAATATATCCCATATCAATTCAAAGTTAGAGAAGGGCAGTCCAAACCGGCCGAGCTTTTACCCACCTGGAGAAATGGAAGACAAGAAGCGGCCAGTATAGCAAAGCGTCTCGACCTTTTTCTTATCTCAGAGGATGTGATTTCTCCATCTCGCAGCTCTCGCGCATGGGTATACCTCCCATTTCTGTTGAACCATGCTTCCATTTGCTTACAGATTGGATTGGGACAATTTGGGGTGGGACAACCTTTTAAATTCAACCCGCTTTGGTTAAAGGAGGACTCCTTCAATAGCCTGGTCAGATCGACGTGGGCGGATAATTCTCGTTCGTTGCCTGGAGATCCCGAAGGAAATATGGTAAACAAACTCTCCAGTTTAAAGTTCCAAACTTCAATTTGGCTAAAAGAGAAAAAAAAAAGCGGAACAGGCTGCCATCAACAGGATTGACAAGGAGCGGGATGACCTACTCCGTTTACAGATCCAGGACATTGCCAATACGGACATTGACTACAAAATTCGTGAGCTGGAGAAAGCTCGTTTATCTTTCCTTCATGAAGATGAGGAGAGATGGCGATTAAAGAGTAGAATGCTCTGGCTTGCTGGAGGGGATAAAAATACCCGGTTCTTTCATCGGTTTGCCAGTGCCCGTCGTTCAAAAAAGCAGCTTTGGGATATTGAAGAGGAGGATGGTACAACACATCATGCTCAGGAAGACATCAAAGCTGCCGCTGCCAACCATTTTAAATATTTTTTTCAGGTTACCTCGGCTCCTAGCCTTACAACACAGGTTGAGTTAGCAAGTCGCTTCCCAAAGATGGTGACAACCGAGGAGGCTCTAGCATTAGAATCCCCCTGTACAAAGGAGGAATTGTTAGAATTTCTCAGGGGTTTCAAAAAAGAAAAGAGTCCTGGACCCGACGGTTGGTCAGTCGAATTATATCTCCATTTTTTCGATATTATGGGTCAGGATCTTCTGGACGTCGTGGAGGATGCTAGAACAAGAGGCGTGATAAATCCTCAGCTAAACAATACCTATATAGTCTTGATTCCTAAATCAAATCTTCCTAGACATTTCAAAGACTTTCGTCCCATTTCACTCTGCAATCTTTGTTACAAATTAATTTCTAAGATCATTGCCAGAAGAATCCGCCCTTTACTCTCCAGGGCACTTTCCGAGGAGCAACTCGGTTTCCTGAAAGGAAGACAAATACTAGATGCAGTTGGTGTTGCTCAGGAATGCATCCACAGTTTAAAGTCTAGGAATCAACAAGCCATCCTTCTCAAGCTGGATCTCAAACATGCCTTTGATTGCGTCAGTTGGAACTTTCTGCATCTTATTCTTCTACAGTGTGGTTTTGGGTTAGTTATTACCAATTGGATTTTAGGATGCATTTCCTCGGCAACCCTTGTTGTTCTGATTAATGGGGAAGCTACAAAAGCTTTTCATTGTGAGAGAGGGCTCCATCAAGGTTTCCCTCTATCACCACTTCTTTTTATATTGATCCTTGATGGGCTTAGTATCCTACTCAAAAACAGCCAAGCAGAGGGCCATCTATCTGGAGTTAAAATCTCGGGGCTGACACATATTCTGCATATCCTCTTTGCTGATGATGTGCTAATTTTGACATCGTCCAGTCTTGCGGAATGGTCCATCATACACTCCATCATAAGCACCTTCTACGCTGCCTCTGGTTTGGAGATAAATCTTCATAAATCTGTCTTCCTAGCATTGAATGCACAGGAGCCTTTATTAACAGATTTAAAAGAGCTGTTCGATTTTGCTGCAGCAGAGCTAAAGGAGGGGTTTTCCTACCTTGTCTTTTTTATCAAATCCTCCAGTTATTCTAGCAAAGATTGTCTCTGGCTTATAGATAAATTTGAAAGACGAATTCATCATTGGTGTAACAAGCTGCTCTTCTTGGGAGGGAGATATATCCTCATAAAAGCCGTTTTGGAAAGCCTCCCGGTCTATTGGATGGCGTTAGCACACATCCCAGTCTCAGTTCTAAGAACCCTTCGTCAACTTATTTTCTCCTTCCTTTGGACTGGCAGCAAGAAAAATTCTGGTTACCATCTCTGCAGATGGGAGGCAATTTCAAAACCAAAGATGATGGGCGGTTGGGGTCTCAGAAATCTGCCCTTCTTCTACAGGGCGCTCTCGGCCAACACCCTCTGGCGAATTCTTATGAAGCTTGGTCTTCCGAGTAAGGTAATCAAGGCTAAATACTTCCCTCTTTTACCGGTTCATATCTGGATCAGATCGGACTCAGAGAGACCCACCAGAGGCTCACAAACCTGGAAACACCTCTTAAAGTCCCTACCCATCATTCTTCATTGGCTCTCGTGGAATCCTGGTAATGGATTTGTGATTGAAGTAGGCAGGGACAGTTTATTGGGAATGGGAAGACACGCCATGCTTTCTCCTCAGCTGCTGGCGCACCTTCATAACAAAAGTCTTTTGTTCCTACACCAGTTCAAATCTTCGACCAGTGGGGGACATTTGGGCGATTTTTGGCTCAACAGTGAGGATTTAGAGTTGGACGCTGATCTCTCTGTTGAGTGGGATGGATACACTCGCTGGCTAATGGAAACGGGCATCCGTTTACAGGAGCGGCCCAATACTTTCTTGTGGACCGGAGGGGATAGATCCGGTGCCCTCACCACAAAGAATGCCTACTGTGCATTAGCTGTAAAGTGCTGGGCCAACACAACTGATTGGTGGCGCTGTAAGATTTGGAGGAGTGACTGTTCACTCAAGCTGAAATTATTCGCTTGGCTACTGATTGAAAATAAGCTGATGGTGTGGTCGAATCTTCAATCCAGGGGTTGGGAGGGGCCTAGTCGTTGTATCCTGTGCAAGTCACACATTGAGACCATCGCCCACGTCTTCATAGATTGATCTTTCACCAGATCGGTGTGGCTTCTCTTAACGCCTGCTATTTTGCTCACGTCAACATGGTTAGGTCCCAACATTTCATTTTGCTTTCAGAAATGGATGGAGGTCTCAAAGAACCCTGCGCTGCTGCCAATCCTTCTCTGCTGGTAGGTTTGGAAGACCAGAAACGCTGCCTTGTTCGATGAAAAGTCTCCTTCTTTTCACAGAGTGGAAATTTTTATCATTGCTGAGATGGCCTCGAGTAGGAAACAGTCACTGGTTACACCTCCCAGCAGGACCTTTTTTAAAGTTCCTCTTGATAGGGTTGTGGCCTGGTTTGACGGAGCGACACAACAAGACGACTCACTTTGTGGGGCGGGAGGGAAAATCGTTTTAAAATCACAGACGTGTTTCCGGTGGACTCTAAATTGTGGGAACGATACCAACATGAAGGCAGAACTTTTGGGAGCGTGGGCGTCTCTTATTCTGGCAAGTCGACTACATATCAATGAGCTTTTACTTCTTGGCGACTCCAAAATTATCATTGATTGGTTGAGAGGGCGTGCAGACTTCCATGTGGCGGACCTGGAAAGATGGAAGGAGAGAACTCGTGAAGCTACTCAACTGATTAATAAACTCACCTTCTCTCACATCTACAGAGAGGAAAACAACGAGGTGGATACCCTTTCTAAAAAAGATTTGTTCTTGGCATCGGGACACATTTGTTTTACAAGGTGGGAAGAAGGCAATGAAGGACCTTCCACGATGATCAATCTTTGATCGGTCAACTTGGTTTGAGTGCTGCCCTTCCGTGGGATCTGGAATGGTATCGGCTTGACATGATACACTTTTGTCTTGTATGGACAACTTGTTTCACTTGCTTAGTTCTTGTTTTCTCGTGGTTTTTCCGCTAAAATAGCCTTGTACATTCTTATATCCTTTTGAATATAAAGCGTATTTTTTTTGTTGAAAAAAAAAGAAAGGGCAGTCCATAATGATTCTCAGAGCTATCCTACGATCTCTTGGAAAATGGACCAAACGGGCAGCAATTACAACATGAAACAATAGGAGAATCTCGAACAAGACATGGCAGAGGAGGGTGAAATTACATAGAAAACTTTGAATATATGCGGTGAGATCCACGTTTCAAAGATTATTTATATACGTTAGACGTTGAAATAACACAACAGGTCTGACCTCACTTTCTGGGTAATATTCCAACCCATGTTTAGAGAAAATGTTTCGAACAGACCTCAATTTGTGGGGGTAAAACATGGTGATATGATAACTTGTCATTAAGGGGCCGATTTGGGTTTGTGAAGGTGAGATGACCTACATAAGGAAAACTTGGATGATTGGATGCTTAAAGGATATTTGAAATCCCCATGTCCACGTAAAGGGTTATTTTTCTTGGTTGGTAAAGGATTGAAGATCCAATTTTCCCACTTGGAGGAAGCTTGGAGAATTATGATTGTTGGTTTTGAGGTCAGATTGGGAATTTCTACATTTTGGAGCAGTCTTAGGTGTCCATGCCTTGAAGCTTGAGAGCCCAAACATCCATATAATGAAGGTTAGTTGCAAAGGTTTTATTGTGTAAGGGAATTTGGAGGCTGGACGTTGTGCCAACATCTCAATTTTTCGGAATATTGATCACCTTTTGAGGGCTTTAACTTCTTGATTTTGTACAGGTGGCATGCACATGCCCAATTTTGTATTTTTTAGATTAATTAATTAGTGATGAGGGCTTTTACCCCTTCCATAGGTTAGAGGAAATTTAGCTTAGGAATTATTATTTTAATGTAAGAGGAAGTTGAGCCTTTCGCTTATAAATAGAGATGTACTTCACTCATTTTCATCATCACTTCTTCATGAATTTTCTCTTAGGAGGTCTGAAATTTCTGAAAATTTTTGGAACATTTGTCTTAGATTGGTGTTATGGTATGGAGGAATGAGGATTTATGTTTATGGATGAATTTTTGGAGATGATTTGTTTCACTTGTTGAGGATGTTTTTCAACCTAGGATTCTTCTTGGATGGTAATCTTTGTTGATTTGCTTTGTTAAAGGGGTAATTTTACAGGTTACATTGATTATTTTGCTTGGAAAACCCTAGGAGGGTTAGGAGTGTCTATCCCCTCCTTCAAACCATTTTTTACTTGGGAAAATAAGTCATTCAAGGGTGGATTCAACGGTTAGGAGGGTCTATCCCCTTGAAAAATTTCTTGGCTAGGGTTTTGACACTAGGAGTTAGCATGGTCTATTCCCTCTAGGGTTTAAAAGCTAGTTTCTCATTAATTGGCTAAGCAAGATGACCATGAGAAGGGGGACGACTTGGGATTTTAAGGGCTTAAGTTCAAGGTTCAATTTTTCCTTTCTTCTTGCCATTTATCCTTTATAAGAGCCACTATTCCATTGAATCTATTGACCAATGAAAATACATTGATCTCCAAACTTCCTGTTACTTGCTTTCATACTCCCAAGATACTCAAACCTGCTTTGTTTTAGCTTCTCTCTCCGCTTATTATCAACCTACAACAATCAAAACCCTAAAGCTAGTTGGATTAAAGAGAATGAGGGATTGGTGAGGTGACAATGGCCCTTCCCTCTCGATTACGCAAGAATGCACTTAAGCATTGAGACTTTGGCTCTACAAGTGCAATAATAGGCACCAAAAAGGCAAGAAAGTTGCTAGCTAGGGCAACCCATGATATTTAATCTCTGCCACATAACTCATGACAAACAAAAAAATAAGAATGGTTTAAATGCCGTAACTTAGTGGGGTCGATCCTAAGGTAAAATAATGACAAACCAATGTGGACAATGCAAAAAAAATATAATACCTATTCATATGTGTTGTTCAAGAATGTTTTCCCTCAAAATCTCAAATAAGTGGTCGTAAAAAAACACCAATTAAAAACCATTTTTTGTATTCCATAGATTTTCAATCAACTAAACAACTCTTCCTTGGGGTTAAGTGTATCAATACCCAAAATATAGAAGAAAAATGAATGGTAAACGATGCATTATTTTGAAAAATATAAAGAAAACTGTCTATGAAAAATTCAATTCATTTTCACCATTTCAAATTAGAACTCTAACCTTTGTGAAAAAAACAAATTTTACCTTAGAATTCAACTATAGATTATAAGAGCATTAGCCAACCAATTTGAGTGCAATTACTTCTAATTTCTTCCTCTTTCCCTCCTCTTCATTTGTACAATACAAATTTTCAAATTTCTAACTTTTTTGTTGAATCATGGGGACCCCTTTTAAAAAGGCGAACTTCTTTCCCATGACTTTTCTACTATTAGGTTCTAGGCATACAACTGCTCATGACTAACATAAGGAAAAGGAACAAGTGCTCATGACTACGATGATAAAATATCGTGCCCCCCCCTCAAAAATGAAAAAATTCAAAATTTGAAAAAGACATTAACTCTAAATTCTCTGCTCACTATACATGTGTGCTCAAAATATCTGTAATCTAAAGAGAAAGGGAACATGAGCAAGTGGAAAATGATTCCCTAAATGATCCCACAAAAATAAATTCACTTAGGAAACAAAGATTTGTAATTTGTTTTATATGTTCTAACATGCGATCTCAACCACAATTCCTATAGATGCTAATCAAATACTAGGATCCTGATCAAGATGAATTCATGTTGGAAAATGAGATCTTGAAAATTGAGGTTGAGGACATATACTTCCTGACTAAGTTTTCTTTCCAATAAGATCCAACCATCCTAACAAGTAGGGGCCAAGGAGGATTCCACACTGTGACTGAGTACGTAAACATGTATTATACTACATGGTCACAAAAGAAAAATAACTAAGTCCTTATCTACCAGGTTGCTAACCTAACCCTCAAGATCATACTTTTCACTTTGACTTGACTATTAGGATTTCCTTCTCCAGACTTAGAATCATGTGCACTGATGCAGTATATAGAGGAATGTCTGAGACCTATTGTATTCCATTAGTGTATTGAATTACCGTGCATCATGAAAGCCCAACTTACTGATTGGTAATTCTGTAAGGCAAAAAACTTTGGATATGACAATATTCTTTGTTCTTTCTTCCTAGAGAGAGTTCTATGTATGCGTCCCTATGTACCCATTCCCATGATCAGGCATAAAGAGCTTAAGATGATATGATGGATTGATATGATGTATAGGATAGGAGGTGGAGCATCCACCAATGTATTTAACATATGATTCCTTGATTGGTGGTCTAATTAGATTGTTTCTATTGATGACCACCCTTATAATGGAATTGAATTTCATTGGGATCTCTAGCTTGTGCTACCTCTCGGGTTCTAGTGGAATGATATAGGTAAAATATTTAATTTTGAAAGTTTATTATGATTTTAGTGGATCTGTTTTCTTTAATAAATGTCTTTGTTGCTAGGTTTATTACTGCATTTCTTGAATCTAAGCATATAAATCATGAATGAATTAGATCCATGGATAAGTGAACTAGAGGTGCTTTAAGTTTCCAACATGATGGCATGATTTTTATGCATCAAAGCGGTTTAATACCAAATATGGAAACACATATAATTGTTGGTGGTATATTTACTTGTTTTCTCCACACCATTTTTCTCTAACACAGACTCAACCATCACTAATTGAAAAATTAATGGAACAATCTTTGTAACATCTTGATCTATAATATTTTATCATATGTGTTTTTAAAGAATTTTTAGAGGCGTATATTCTTTTTTTTTTTTTTATAAATGGTATGTCATTAACAAACATTTCGATGATACAAACGTGGGATTAGAGAGGCCTGATGGGGTTCCCATGAACTGACATAGAGGTGTAGATGATCTTGCTAGAGGAGCCGATGCTGCAGAGGCTGTTAGAGTGACATGGAGAGTTTAATTTAACCTAGAGGGTTTGAGCAATAGAGTACTCATGACACAGGTTGAGGATTTACTAGAGTGGATTCAACGATATGTGGTAGAGGTACCACGATCGTGGGTAAGACTTCTACAATAGATAGCCACTATCATAATACATTATCATGAGACCATGTTGCACATGATTCTGAGGAGTAGTCCTGATAGTATTTATATTTTGTGTTAGTGGCCATAGGACCAAATCATATTATCAACGACCATGGAGCCAAATTTTGTATATGACACACCATATATTTTGGACATCATAATATTTTTTATGATTATATGTACATGGTTTTACAACTCTACTCATTTGTGCAAATATGTGTTTGTTTGCTTCATGATTATATACATGAATGCTTAAATGTTATTTAATGCAACATATGCCAATCTAAAATATAGTTAGCTAATGCATCAATTACATTATTAAACCTTCTCGGAACATGAACATATGTAATAAATTCAAAATAATCCTTGATAATTCTCACTCGTAAATAGTTCCTTAGAAGCGTGGGATTGTGAATACAATAAATATTTTTCAATTATGACATCGCTAGCTATGAATCCAAGTGAACGACCATGCACCAGATTCCAAACATGATGGATTTTGAAAGAAGCTTAACGAATACACTATTTTGGCAATATTATTAGTTATAGGACCAAGGCAAATTCCGCCCGATTTCACGAATTGGCCTATGGGAGAATAAATCACCATTTTCAAATCCTACATATGAGGGTCTGTTCAATGACATCTACCAATCAAGCACAAATCATGATGAGTGAAGACCAAAATCTGAAGTAAAAATAAAAAATAAAATGAAGGTCTAATATACAACACGTACAATGGAATTTCTTCCTAGGTGTGATACCTATTAATATAGATCCCTTCTACCTATTAATATAGATCCCTTCATGAGCCTCATTTAATACATTCACATCGTAATATTCTAACTCATAATCCCATTTACTCACAACACACTTCACTATGTAAGGGTTGTGCAACATGAGTTCAAACTTGCTTCCCCCTAGAGCATCTTTATCCTAGTCATAAATAAGCACTAGGTCTCATTTGGAGAAGGCTCAAGGATGAAAAAAATTAACATATTAGTCATTAACACATTTTTTATATGCCTCATTCATATTTTCTGCATCTCTATAGTGGTCATCAAGACGCTCTAAGAAAACAAGGAATTCTTCTTCAATAGTCTTGTTAGGTAGGAGCTCAATGGGTATAATTAATGAGGTAATTTTACACTTCATTGGAATAATTGTTTCCACTCCTTGCACAAGATGAATGGGGCGAATCCTGTACTAGTATTAACTAAGGTTTGGTATGCCCACAAAGTTGGAAACAACATTAAATTCCAATTGGTTTTAATTTTTTCAATTGTACTTTGGAGTATTGTTTTCAAAACCTTGTTGACAACTTCTACTTTCCCATTCACTCGAGGATAGTAAGAGGATGAGTGTTCTCATTAGAACCCTTATTTTGTTTCCAATTATGTCATCATTCTATTTTGAAAATGAGTGCCATGATTAGTGATGATATCCCTAAGTACACCAAACCTAGCGATGCCATGATTGGATATGAATAATGTTGTTGTCTACCCTCATTTGTGAAGGTAGGCATGGATTCTGCCTACCTAGTTAAGTATTCTACAACCACAATAATGTACTTATAACATTTCACTGAAGGCAAATGGAACATCGTAAAAAAAACCCCATTTGGAAAAGGGGCCAACTGAGACAACAAGGTATAAAGGAGATGGATTCACATGCATATTTTTCATAAATATATGATATGGATGACATTTTTTTACTACAATAGAATATTTGAAAATAGAAGGCCAGAAATATCCTACACACAGTATCTTCTAAGTTGTTTCCAACCTATAAAGATGATCGCCAAAAGGTACACTATGACAATCATTAATGACCTTCTCAACTTCCTCATGAGTCGGACATCAACATAAAATGATATCAACCCCTCGATGATACAAAGTGTTGTCGATGATGAGGTATCTCTTCACGTGATGGAGAATGTGCAATGAACTATGTCACCAATGATGAGGTATCTCTTATAAGGGAGGTGAGAGGGGAACCATTGGGTTTAGAGATATATTAAAATGTCTCCATACCAAGGGTCATTAGAGGTAATGAGGAACACACACTCATTTGGAAAAGACTCATTTTCAATAGCGTCCTCATTATCTTGAGGAAACTCTCACATAAGCTTATTGAAAGCTAGAGACCTCTTCAATTTGGAGGATGAAAATTTTAATTCAAATTCTTGGAAAATTAAAATCCACTTGGAATACTTGCCCTCAATTATTCATCGAGTTAAGATATGTTGCATTGGATTTAATATATGCAATCATTATCGTCGAAGAAGTATGTAATATCAAAGTCTCTGGGTAGCATGAACTATTGTGAAGCTAAACTTCTCCACATGGAAGTACCAGAATTCAAGTTTGACAAGACCTTTTTCTCAAATAATACACCACATGCTCTTGGTGTGAATCATCCTCTTTAACTAAAAGCATACCAATGGTTGATCTAGATGCCACAAGTTATAATAATAAGTCTTTGTTGTAGTCAATCAAACTCAACAATGGGGTGGACATTAGAGCCTTTTTCAAGGTGTCAAATGGTCGTCGTGTATGATCTTCCCACATAAACAAGACTGCCTTTTTAAAAATGCACATTAAGCCTTTCACAATCTCAACATAATAGGCCATAAATTATCGTAAAAAGTTTGTCTTTCCCTAAAGGATTTGAAGTTGGTAGATATTGCACAGGGGAGGCAATTGACCCATCACTTCAACCATCAATAGGTAAACTATAATCATGTACTTGGAAATGATGAAACCAAGCAATCACCTAGACATGACACAAAAATATGCACTTATGAGGATTTGAAGGAATTTTATAGTATCAACATTTTTCAGATACTGCATGAAGATGAGCTAGATGATTGACCCTTCTTTTTTATCGAATAGGAAAGTCATCTAGATAAGACTCAACAACATTTTTAATGTCATTAAAGGCATATGACATGGCCTAGTGGAACATATATCTAGTGTTTTTGAGACCAAACGACATTTTCCTATAGGAAAAAGTGCCCCAAGGACATATAAACACTATTTTTTGTGGATATTCTAAATGACTGAATTTGATTATAGCTGAAAAATCCATCCATGAATGAAAATATTTCATTTATGGCACACTCATCGATAATATAATCGATGAATGGCATGAGTTAATTATCTTTATGGAATGCTTTGTTTGGATCATAAAAGTCAATACATATGAAAATGGTCCCGTGCTTCTTATCCTTAATAGAAACCACTTGCCAATTGTAGCTTTTGTTGAATATAATTTTTATTATCATACATTTTTATCTCATGTTCAACAATCTCGGGGTCGATGCTTGAAATTTCCTCATAGGACTGAGCAAAAACATCACAATACTCTTTGACAAGAGTAGTATAGA
>ML789445.1:482973-502744 GCA_009831015.1 Picea engelmannii
AAGAAGGAACAAAAGGAAATTGCTAAGAAACTGTGTCCTTCACTCCAAGGAGACCTTGCAAATGTGCAAGTTTATGCTCAATGAATATTTTGTTGAATATGTAGATGTCTGTATGGATCTGATGAAGTAGATGCATCAACAAGATGTTCATATTTATCCACCTTCTCTTATTGTAAAGAAGAATATCCAAATCCCATACCATGTAAAGTTTGGGTGAAACTTTGTAAATCGCGCGACCATTTTCGGAAAAATGCTGAAAAATTTGTTAATTTTAAAATGCTCATAACTTCACTTCCCGGACTTCGTTTCAGATGATTTCTTTTTTTGAAATTGGGTAATTTTTTGAGAGGAATTAAAATATCCAATTTGTTTATACAAATTATGCTCAGAAAGTGTCATAAGTGAATCTAAAGTGCACGACCCCCTTTTTGGCTCCTGAGATAAATGCATGACACATGTGTGTGTCTTCTGAGATGCATGCATGGGAGTCTCTGCATGTGGATCCTGGGATGCATGCATGGTTCATGCAAAAGTGTCTGCATGTGGCTTCTAAGATGCATGCATTATATATTTTTCATGTGATTTAGAAAATAGTTCTGAGATGAAGTAGACATCATCTCCAATGAATGGAACAAAAAGTTGTGTAGATACCTGTGTAGAAGGATTTTCAAACTGAGAGGCTTGATCTTCCAGTGGATTTTTTGATGGATCTATCTTTTCAACCTTCAACATGCAATAATTATAATCTTCCTTATTCTCGAATAAAACCTCCAATTTGGTCCATAGTTCATCCAGAGTTGAGAGTGATTCCTCCTCTACTGTATGATATTGTAGTTCAGGAGAAATAGGTATACAGATAAATCTGAGAGCCATGTCTTCTCTGTTGAGAAAATTGTTTTTCTCATTGACGGAGTCAAGATCTAATTCTTCTTCCATGGTAATTCGGTACATGCCTCTACATCTGAGTTGATGAATTTTTTTTAGCTTCCACTCGAGGTAGTTATGAGGCATGATAAGTATTGTTGGTGAGTAATCCATCTTTTCTGACTGCATCTTCCTCCTTTACCTGCAAATAGAAATGCTTATGCGCTTTCTCCCATAAATCAAGACTCAGATACCATGCAAATTTTTCACAGTGAACGTAGCTAGCAGAAAAAGAACACACATAGCTTGTGAGAGAGAAGAGAAGAGAGAAAGCTTGAGAGAAAAGAATGAATTGTATTGAATGTATTGCACACACAAAAAGTGAATAATTTACAATAGATATAGGATACATGATTAACTAATGCGCCATAGTAGTGATCTAGAGATATCTAGACACTCACCGAAAGAAACCAAAGTTGTCTACCACCTAGTCCTAGTTAACTGGTCCATGCAATCATCGGTTAATTGAGTCACACACGTGGAAGTGAGAGAAACACATGCAATCACAATATATGTGACATCTTGGCCACATGCATGAGATATGCACGCTCCTGGTGAGGAAACTGAGGTGAAAATTCAAATGCTAGTGATAAAACTGAGGTTGTCATACATGAGTGACTTCCACTAGTCTAACTAAGGTGTAACTGAGTCAGAACTAGAGAGGGAAGAAACCCTATTTTGTAGGTAATATTCTCATGAGAGAATATTCTCATATATGGAAGCGCCCTCAACATTGGGCAATCAAACTTAGGAAAAAAATTACCTGAGTGAGTGTGTAATATCTCCAACAGGAAAAACATTAATAAGTTAGTAAAAATATAAAAGGAAAGGTCAGAGTGCCCAAACAATTAAAAAAAGTTCAGAGTGCCTAGGAAATGTAATATACTTTGATCATTGTAGATAATAAAATACTTCGTTGGTTGCAAGACGAATAAGGAAAAGAGTTATAGGGGGCTATGATTCCACAAGAGAGGGGGATAAAGGGGCTAAGTCTTTTTATATTTTATTTACCCATCTTGATTTTAGAGAGAAAGAAGTATTTTCATGAGCTTCTTGGGGAAAATGCCATCTGTTTCTTTATTGCATGTAATTATTAAAACAACTCTTGTGGGTTGTTTGAAGGGTTCTTCCTTGTTTTTCACTCATTCACTCTTCATTCAATTGTTTCTCATTCATTATTCCTCATTCGATCGGGTTCATTGTGGGTTGTTTGAAGGGTTCTTCCTTGTTGTTCACTCATTCACTCTTCATTCAATTGTTGCTCATTCATTATTCCTCATTCATTCTGGTTCTTTGTTGGGACATGGGGAAGTATTGTTGAGGAAAGAAGCCAATGTTTTGCTGGATGTAGTAATTGCTGGTGTATTTTAGCCATGATTTGGTGTCTGTGTGCCTAAGATGCATTGGCATGTGCTAAACTTTTTTCACAGCTGTGAATCTTGAGAGTCCCAACATGGAGATTCTTGACCAGATGCATTGGAGCCCTAGAAAGAAGTGGATAGCCCGAGGGACTGTGTGGTAATGAAGGGGGTTCATTTCCTTTAGTTTGTGTTGGCTAGAGAGAATAGAACTAGTGTAATTTGGATTGTTGTGTGCTGAGAAACCAATGAGAGCTTGAGTGCTGACTAATTTGGGAAGTTGAGTGTTTCTATGGAACTCATCCTTGTGCATTCAAAGCTCTGGATCAAGGGCGACCTATTGTTGATACTTAGAACAACAACATCGAAGTTTGGGTGGAACGTACTTGGTATACATCTAGTTGGTGATTGGTTTTGTTAAGATACATGCTCTCTATCATGGTTTCCTTGTTTGTATATTTATTTCCAATGTGCATTGATTATTATCTCTGAGATATGTATCTTTAATGTGTCTTCTTACTGGTTATGGATATGCATGACATGATTAAGCATTATTTTTAAGTCTAGCATGAATCTTGATTATTGCATGAATGACTATTTAATGTCTTTCATGATTCTTTATTAATTAATGGTTATTCAAATTCAAAATCAATTCTTGAAGTGAGACTTTGTAGTAGCGCGACTGCTCCAGATTTATGAGCGGAACGAAATGAAACCAGATATTTATAATATTAACAGAGAGACACATTGAAAAACAATAGAGATACAATAAAACTTGACTTCTATTAAATAAGAAATATGCTGAAAACTGTAAAATGCAGACTGAAAATAAGCTTGCTAGAATGGTGGCAGCTTATCTCTGAGAAGAGATGTGATGACTACCCTCATTCGCAAGAAGATGAGTACAATGAGGCTCTGAAGGAATTGTTTACAATCAACATGAATGGAAAAACCCTAGACATCCAAAAACCTAACCCTAGGAGATGAAGCACTAAAAGTCATGTGGGCCCCGTTGGGATAAGTTAGTACATCAACTTCTCGGGGTCGTAACTTTTGCATACGATCTCTGTTTTGGGCGCACGATAGCTCATTGGAAAGGTATTGATGAGGAGATTCATTTAGGGGGGTCAATAATTTTTTTTGGATGTTATGGAGATGATAGATTATGAAAAAACATTGTTTGGACCCTCCAAATGGCCCTGGAAGTTTGGGACCTAAAAAACTGCTAAAAATAGTAAGTTGCCAAAAAAATATTTTGAGCCAGTTGGAAAAGGTGGGTGGCCACCGAGATCCTCTAGGATCAATCCTCCCCCACTTTTACACAATTTTATTCATTGCATTGAGTCCCCCCATCAGATGAGGAAATTTCTAATGAATTTGGCCCTGGGTGATCCACTTGCCTTGGTGCAGGAGCTGCCATGCTTTGACAACTTGATAAATCTAGATCCTTTGCTGGCGAGTTCCATTGAAATGTCTGTCCATGATATGATTAGTGGATTCCTGTTCCATGCAGTCATGGTTGATCTATGTTGGTGTTAAGTGTTCTTCTATCTTTGAGGTGTCCAATAATGGTGGAAAATAATGTCGAAGGAGGTCCAGGTTGAACATTGGATGCAATCCAAGCAAGGGGGGAAGGTTGATCTTGAAAGAATTGTCACCCATAGCCTTGGTGATGGTGTAAGGTACATAATGGAGTGGATGAAGCTTCTGATGAGGCCCTATAAGTCATTCTTTATGCAAGTGCAACCAAAATTTGTCTCCCACCTGAAACTGGTGTGGCACCTGTTGTTGATCATGGCACTGCTTGTACTTGGAACTGGACTTTTGTAAAATATCCTGAACCTATTGGCGGATGTGCTAGATCTGATCAATGAACCGGGTGGCTTTGTCAACTCTAGTTGGAGAATGTGACGAGTCTTCCTGGGTGGCCGCAAGGGGTAGTGCAACATCCATGGGACCTAATGGTTGAAATCCAAAACCCACCTGAAAGGGGTTGTGGTTGGTAGAGCTATGTATGGATTTGTTTTAGATGTTTTGAAAATAGGGAATACTCTCATACTAGGTGCGGGGGTGTTTGTAATTGTACATGCACAGGATGTGCACGATCATCCAGTTGATAACCTTGGTTCGACCATCCATATGGGGGTGGAAGGCAATGGACTTGGTGAGCTTGGTATCTAGCAGTGACCATAGGCTCGAACAAAATGTGCTTAGGAACCGATTATCCCGATATGAGATAATGGTTTATGGGATCCCAAAGTGTACCCACACTTGTTCATAGAAGAGCTTGGCATTGGCCTCCACTGTGATGCTCTTCTTGCAGGCGGTCAGAATCACTATCTTGGAAAAGAGATCAACAACCACAAAAACACAGTCATTTCCCTGCTTGGTGGATGGAAGGCCCAACATGTAGTCCATTGATATGGATTCCCATATCCTGTCAGGAGTAGGCAGATGAGTGTACAAGCCTTGTTTCTTAGTGGCTTATTTGTTAATGGCATAGGAAGTGCAGGACCGAATATACTTGCTTACATCCTGTCAAAGTTTCGGCTAGTAGAAATGTTGTTGCAACACTGCCACTTTATTTTCCACACTGAAGTGTCTTGCCACCCGACTATAGTGGGATTCTCAAATCAACTTCACTCACTCGCTTGATGGATCACAGAGATGGCCCATATGGCACAACATCCCGTCCTTAAGATGGAAATTAGTGACATATGTGTTTGTGCCCAACATCTGTTAGGTGTTGGCGAAGTCAGGATTTGTCTCATAGAGGTGGGGCCATCTGAAGGTCTCATGGGCACAAGAAACTAGCACTTTGGTGAGTGTCACAACTGGAGGTTGACTGAGGAAATAAATGACTCAGTTGGTACTTCCTGTTTTATACTTGATGTTGAGGTGGAACTGCTGCAAATATGTGGACCACTTTTGATGGTGGTCATTCTAAAATTTTCCTTGTGTCTGCATGAACTGCAACGACTTATGATCAGTGTGAATGACTGTCTCCTTACTGAGAATGTAATGCCTCCACTGGAGGCGGGCTTGCACAATGGAGTACATTTATTTTTCGTAATTAGGGTACTTATAGATGACATCTGTTAGTGTCTCACTAAGATAGACCAAGGGGTGGTCATGCTGAGTGATGACTTCACCCACACTATAGTATGAAGTATCTGTCTCGATATCAAAGGGTTGTTGTAGGTCAGGTAATGAAATAACTGGGGCTGAGCACAAGCGTTGCTTCAAATCATCGACCACGTTTTTTTGGGATGGGGCCCACACACATTTTTCCTTACCACCACCCTTGGTTATTTGGATGAGGGCCCATGCAATACAGGAGAATCCCAACACGAACCTACGATAGAAATTGGCAAGGCCTAAGAAAATCTGAAGATCAATGAGCGTGGTTGGGGCTAGCGAGTCACAAATGACTTAGATCTTGGTTGGATAAACATGCAAACCATGTGCATAAATAATGTATCCTAGGTACTGGACCCTATTCATGCTGAAGGAGTATTTTTCCAAGTTGGCATATAGCTTGTGCTGCTGTAGAAGTGTGCAAAACTTGCTGAATATGCTACAAGTGTTCTGCCAAATTCTTGTTGTAGATGAGGATGTCATCCAGATACACCACCACAAAAAAATTAGTGAAAGTCCATAAGATATAATTTATCATCCTCATGAAATTTGATGGGGCATTTGTAAAACCAAAGGGCATGACCAACCATTCAAAAAGACCTTCTTTTGAATTGTAGGCAATTTTCCATACATCTGTCTATTCTATTGGGACCTGATGGTAGACAAAATTTAGATCAATCTTAATAAAGTATTTGGCCCCCTTGAGCTGATCAAGGAGATCGTCTCAGGGGAGAAAGGAGAGTTATGCAGTGAGCCTGAAGGGAGAGAACCTTGTGCACTAGTCTGAATCGTGGAGATAACATATATAAGAGGAGAAAAAGAGGGATTTCAGTCCATTTAAATAATAGAAGAACCAGTGAGTCCTACTCATGAATGATCCCGTGTCGAATCCACGACCTCATGTGTGTCACCACAATTAGAAATAGTGGTTGAAGATTTGTCAAAATCAATTGTAGTTAGCCAAGGACGATCGAGTAGTAATAGTCAGAGAAGTGGAAGTAGTGCACAAAGTCAGAATCAGAGTCAACCAACATCACCAAGCACAAGGAATACATAAAAAAACATGGTAGGGGTAGATAATACCCTTAGTCTTATTGAGTCCTAGGGATTTGGGTAAGAGTACCCGAAATAACACTTATTTTTCTTAGAGAAAATTTGGGTCGCTAAGAACGTACAAGACAATGTCGTGAAGATTGTGCTGTTAGAAACAACATTTAGAGGGCATGTGTTAGTATGGTATATGAAGCTGTAGATAATTACGCCTTTAAGACATGCCAATATTTTGGAAGAGATTAAGCAATCACTATTGAAGGAGTTCAAGAAGCCAAAGTCGGAGTCGCAACACATCACATAATTGAAGGAGATTAAACAGGTACAAACAGAGTCGATATTGGAATTTTATCAAAGATGTAAGGATTTGATGGGTAGATTGAATTTCCATATCGCAGATCAACAACATTAGGAATGGATTATTCCAGGGATTCTACTACACATTCATAGACCATTGATCCAACAGAAGGTTGCATCATAGCCCGAGGCCCTAGAAATTGCAATGAAATTGGAATCATCTCCGGTGGGAGACAGTGGAGGAATGGTACAAGTTCATACGCAATTGGATGCATTGACAACTAAACTAGAATAACTAACAAAGGGAAAGGAGAAACATGAGCAAGTTAGGTGTACAAAATCTAGGAATGAACGCCACCATAAGGACGAATGCCGAGCATTCGTGCAGTATTTGGCGACATGAGCGCATGATCCATTACCGGGAGGAGGATATTACAAGATATGTAAGAAATGGGGCCATCAACCAACTGAGTGTCCATTACTACATAAGTATCAGAGTACGCCAAGGAACTTTTTTTGCATTTTTTTCAAGTCCGTTGGACATGAAGAGAAGGATTTCCGCGCGTTTGAATTAATGAGGGAGCACACATCATATATGTATATGATTCAAGAGGAGAATTTTTCCACAGAAGTGGGGGGTCCACAATATAACAATCAAACATGTTTCAATCAAGGGAACATAGGAAACTTTGATAAAGGCCGAGGTAGAGGGAATTTTGGTAGAGGTGGAAGAGGATGGATTATATGTTATAATTGTAATCAACTTGGACGCTTGGCTCGAGACTGTTAGAATCTGTGTACAATGTCCACATACTGTAGAGCATTGGATCATGTGATAGAATATTGTCCCTAAATAGTTGTGAAGTGGAAGGCTAGAGGAAACCATAAGTAGAATATGAATCAGAATGTGCAGAAGATATCAGTCGAAAGACGCAATGAAGGACCAAGAGTAGTAGTAGTTACGCATGGAGGAGATAGAACATGGGCCAATATGATGAATGAAGGAAAGAAAAATGAGTAGTGGGTAAGGAAGTTAGTAGGTCCTATGCCAGCCTTTGATCCTTAGCAAGAAAAGGAGACGTATCAGAGAGCAAGAAAATAAGTACTTGGAGTGGATTGGGGGGTGTCAACGTCAGCTGCACCTCATGTAGAAGATGACAATATGTCAGAGAAACCAACTAGGAAGGTAAGCATGCTAACAAAATTACAAAAAAGTTGTGTAGATCTAACGCATGATGTAGCTGTGTTGAGTACACTATATGGCATGATTGATCATTGTACAAGATAGTAAATCAGGTACTATGCAGTAAGAGAACCAATGGAGAATTTATATTCAGTGTGCAGATTGGAGAGTATGATGTGGATAATTTTATCTTGGACTTAGGCTCTGATGTGAATGTTTACCTAAGAATACATGGGAGATGATGGGAAAACCCAAGTTAGTATGCTTTCTTGTTCAATTAAGACTCATGAATCAACACAAAATAGTACTAATTGGTCATTTGAGAGGAGTACCTGTGAACATATATGGGGTGCGTTGCATGGTTGACTTTGAAGTTATTGAGATCGTGGATGACAATAAACCATATCCAAAACTAATGGGACTAGAATGGAAATTCGACAACCAAGAAATCATCAATTTGAAGAGGAGGGATATGATATTTGAAGTTGTATATTTGAAAGTTATCGCACCCTTGGACCCATCAGAAGGAAAGAGATACATAAAGACAATGAGAGGGAACGACATTGACAATTTATATAACATGACTATGCAGACATAGGATTATGTCAACCTAATAATCGATGTTGTGTTAAGTTGGTGAAGTATCAATTTATGTGCATCATATTTTGAATAAGGTCTAGAGCATTGACAACAGAGAATGCATGAAGTGTCAACTAGACGATGCGCGTGCATCACTCGATCCTTGCGATGGATTGGAATAGAGTTATGTGATCCACCCAAGTATGATGGATTAACTGATATAAGCATGATTTTAAAGGAATTTGAGTAGCAAGTACCCGAACAACTAAGGTTGTTGGCACTAGATGTTGTACTAAAGGCGACTCCAACTAGATGGTGGGCTACACACAGAGAGGGAATGAAAGACTAGTCACAATGCACTAGACTGATGCAAATAGGGTTTGGAACTAAGGAATAAAGTATTACGTAGAATTATACCAGGGAGAGTGATCCAGTGGATCATGTTGAACAATGCAGGACTTTATGGAGTTCAGTACCGAAAACAGAATTGACGCATAAATTTATACATACACTGAACACAATTCCGAAGAACTGGTATTTGGAATTGGAAATGCAGAGGGAGACAACACGATGGGAAAAAATGGTCCAAAGGTTCAAAATCACATTTACATTTGAATATGAATCCCCATCAATAGATGTAGAGATACAGGCTATTCGAATGAAGATCTTCTTGGAAGAAGGGATGATGGAGGTGGTACTAGTATGCAGTGTGCACAGAGCCAAGATGATTGTCCATGAGCTATTGGAGTGCTATAATGTAGATAAGGAAGAGTATGATGAAGAGGATCCCCCCAAAAAAAGGATAACAAGTAGTCGAAGGGCCAGATATTGAATCCGCCGCATATACAAAGACTATAAAGACGTGGAAGGTAAAAATTGAGACGATAGAGAATCCCAAGTTTACGAAGAGAAGAGATTATTAAAGTGATGAGACAGTTGAGAAGATTGCATACTTACTGCGATAATATCATGACTTATTCCCAACAACATTTTCAGAGATGAATAGAATAGAAGGAGACTTAGGTGATATGAAGATTCCACTAAAACTCGGAGCTAATCCATTGCACCAGAGGCCTTACAGGTTAAATCCAAGGTACAAGGAGAAGGTGAAGGATGAAATAGGCAATATGTTGGATGCAGGAATCATCGAACCGGTAAAATAATATGAGTGGATCAGTCCAATGGTGGTGTAGGAAAAGAAGACAGGAGGAATTGAGATCTGCGTGAATCTAAGGAAGTTGAATGCCGCATTCTTACATGTTGCATTCCCAACACCATTCACAGATGAGGTACTAGAGAACGTAGGATTCCAGGAAACGTATTCTTTCAAAGATGGATTCTGAGGGTACCATCAGATAAGGATTGCACAAGATAATTGACACAAGACCTTTTTTTTCACTGAGTGGGGGAGTTATCATTATACAGTCATTCCATTTGGATTGAAGAATGCCCCTGCAGTGTTTTCCAGGGTAGTGGTTGTAGCATTCAAGGAGTTCATCCATAAGTTCCTAGAAGTCTACTTGGATGATTCGATGGTTTTCAGTCTACCAAAGGATCATATATAATTCCTTAGGATCATGTTGGATCGATGCAGATAGTGTCATATTTCAATGAACTTGAAGAAGTATATTTTTTGTGCACCGTTTGGAATTATGTTGGGACATTTAGTGTGAAAATATGGACTATTAGTAGATACAACTAATATTGCAGTAATTCTAGAGTTAGAACCTCCTACATCAGTCAAACAACTGAGGGAAACATTGGGTCATATATGTTATTGCAAGAAATTTATCAAAGGATAAGTGTAGATCACAACACCAATGGAAAAGGTATTAAATAAGGAAGCAAATTTTCAATGAAATGAGGACTGTCATAAGGGGTTGGACACCTTGAAACATAAACTAGTAACCACACCAATTTTGATATTTCCAAATTGGAACAAAGAGTTCCATGCACATGTAGATGCATCGTCCATAGCATGGGGCGTAGTACTATCTCAACCAGGGGAGGGATACATAGATCACCCAATTTATTTTTCAAGTAGGAAGTTTTCCATAGCAGAGAAGTAGTATACAACCACGTAATGGGAAGGATTGGAAATGGTATATGTGTTACACATTATTTTCGTCACCCCAGTGATACATTGACAACATATGTTCATGTTCCCAAAAAGAGCCTTTCTTCATGAGCAAAGTGACTGACTTTCTCTTCTCAAAAACCCTATTAAGGAAGGTCGTCATAGGCTGCACTATATACAGGGTGAAACGATGCCTGGTCATCACCCCTGCCCTAAAGCTGGGCTATGACGTCTCCACAAGTTTCTCTATAGCTAGGCTGCGACGATGTCAAAAGACTAAGAAAAGGTTGAGTTTCACGAAATTTCTAGAAGGGGATCTTCTAGAAGATGAGGTGGCATCTATATGGTTTGGATCTTACTCGCTTCTTTGATTTGGTGGGATCATCCTAATATCTTCAACCATCTCTCTCTGCCTTATATAAATAGGGATTTATCATGGAAAAGGCTAAGGTTAATGAAGGTTGATTCAAGCAAGATTAATATTGAATGTGCTAAGAATTGGCTGAGGAATTCTACTTCAGTTCATACTTGAGGGATTCATTTCAGTTCATCAAGTCATTTTGGATCTTCTTCATTCAAGCTTGGAGCAAGTGTGTGTGTTGGAGAAAAGGGTCATTGAGAGGGGACCTTGCAACATCAAGGCTTTGGTTGTAATCTCCACTTTCACTTTAATATAATACAATGATATGTTTCTTTCCCATAAAAATTGTCTTGTTTTATTATATGATTCCTTGATCACATGCATAAGTTCTTGTTGAGTATATTGGATTGCTTTCACTTTGGTTGGCTTGTGTTCCCTTGTAGATTCAATATCATAGGAGCATTGGAGTGGAGCTAGGATGACAATGGCAGGAGGAAGTGACATTTAAACGGTATGTTGTCTATCTCTTGTTAACTGGTAAACTCAATAGTTAGAGCTTAGGGAAAGAGTCATATTCTGTTCTGTTTTTTTCTAGATCTAGGTAGATATGTTTATGTCTGCATTTACCAATAAGTCCCATAACAATATGTGCTATATAAATTCAAGAATTATCTATTGGGGTCTCACTTTAAGATGTATACATACCATTTTGCATTAAAATACTTATTCAACAAGCCAGTGTTGGGGGGGAGAATATGTAGATGACTATTATTATTATTTCAAGAACATGACTTTGAGGTTGTAGTGAAACCAGGGAATTTGAATGCAGGACTAGATCATTTATCGCGCATATTGTTAGGAGAAGATGAAGACAATTTAGATGGAAGCTTCTGAGATGCACAATTATTTGCAGTAAGGATGGTGGATGGTTACTTCTTAGACATTGTGAAGTTTCTAAGTATAGGTATGGCTCCATCAAATATGATGATTGTGAAAAAGAAGCAATTGGTAGTGAAAGAAACAAATTATTAGTTGATTGCAGGGAATCTATACAACTTGGGTGCAGAAGGAATAATGAGGTGTTGTGTGTTGGAACACAAGAGACCGATGATACTTGAAGAGGCGCATGATGGAATTGCAGGAGGACATTATGTAGGGAGAGAAAATACACATAAGATTTTGTGCGCATGGATTTGGTGGCATAAACTTCACAAAGATGCAAAGGAGTACTGCCATGCGATGTATGCCAAAGAGTGGGAAATCCATCTAGGAGGGACGAATTGCCTTTGAATCCATAGGTTATGTTGAAAGCATTTGATAAATGGGCCATAGAATTTGTGGGGCCAATCAACCCACAAGCAAGAAGATCAGGGGAAAGGTACATCATCACTGCGACAAAGTATTTGACAAGGTGGACATAAGCATCACCCATTACAGGCTGCACTGTGAAGACTGTTGTGTGGTTTTTGTTTGAGAATGTAGTCACACGGTTTGGATGCCTGTGCATATTACTTAGTGAACAAGGTACACACTTTATGAACAAGACAATTTCAACATTGACTGAGGAGTTCCAAATTCATCATCAAAAGAGTAACCCATATCACCCTCAAGCCAATGGAACCGTGGAAGATTTTAATAAGATCTTGGAGAATTCCTTGACAAAGATTTGCAATGTAATGCAGAAAATGCCAATAAAACTTATAAAATCAACCCACAAACCTACAACAGTCGTTAGATCTACATATTTATGGTGGAGATTGATTTTAATATTACCACGTAATATTAAAGTTTTCAACCCAATTGGATTTTGAACAAATGACGAATGTATTTCATAAGATTGCGGGTCCGCCAAAGGTAGGGTCCACCACCATGATTGATAACCTCCGCAATGAATACAAGTCGTCTGATTCCAGATCAAATTCAAAAATTAAAACAAAACTGTATTGGATTTGAATTATGGGTACAAGTCCCGACATTAACCTGTGTGCATATACATTCTCTGAAATGGATTGGGATCATCGATCTTAGCTCTAGATCGATTCTTAAACCACACGATTTCAAACATATAATTACTCTTGGTTTTACTGTACTAAAAAGAGAAATTCTAATTGAAACATAGCTTAGATTTCAAACTGAAATCTTAGGACACACTTACAGTCTCGTTCTCGATGAATTTAATGGAAATTTTGCAGAATTATATATGACTCACGAAGAAATCGATTGATCATATACACACAATGAACTTTGGGGATGAAGAGTTTTGATCTAACCTTCTAATCTCTTTATTTGACAATTTCATCCTTATTCCAATTCCAATTGATCCCCCTGAATGCAATAGCCTCGATGAGATTAAATACAAACAAATTCAGTTTCTCATAACCACTAAAATTGGATTGAGCAACTTATTCAACCCTAGATCCTACAATCTAGCCTAAAAATCAAAACAAATTCTCTCTCTGTTACAAAGAAGGATTCAAAATCCTTGTTGTATTATTCGATTTGACTTCTAAATTTAATTAAAATGGAAAAAAACAATTAAGAGAACCAACTCTCTTTGGTAAACTTGAATTTGACTTCAAATCCAATGATGATTTTGTTCTTTGAGCTCATGCTCCTGCATCAAACTCCTTAGGTCAGAAAAATTCATGAACTCCTGTTCATGAGTTCTTCTATAGTACTGCCACCTTTTTGTATGAGTGCAACAATTACCCAAGTAACATCTTCTAGTGGATGATCCTTCCACTTCACCAAGTACTCATAATACTCTTTCCCTCTTGTCTTCTTTAGCACTTTGGTATCCATAATTCTTTCCATCTGCAACTTCTTCTCTGTAGGAATTTTTTTCTACCACTTAATTTGTTGTCTTATGTCTCTGTCCAAATCATTTCCTGATTGTTCTACTTCAGGTTCCACATAAGAATACAAATATGCTACATTAAATATGGGAGATATTCCCATGTCTTCTGGAAGTTCAATCTCATAATCATTGGATGAAAACTTTCTCAAAATCTTGCAAGGCCCAATATTTTTAACCTTCATTTTGTTATATGTGCCTCTAGGAAATATTTATTTCCTCAAATATGCCAATACTAAATCTCCTTCTTCAAAAACAAATTCCATTCTCTTCAAATATGCTTTCTGTTTGTACTTGAAACTATTTTCATGTAACTTTTCTTTAACTTTTTCATGCAACATCTGTATATCTGAAGAAAAATCTTCCACATTTGCGCTTCTCTTCTCCTTATGTCCCAAATCTCCGAGCTCAAATACTCCTATTGGGTTCACTCTATAGACAATCTTAAAATGACTTAACCCTGTACTTCTGTTGGGTGAGTCATTATAAGCAAATTCAACTTGTGGTAAATCAAAATCCCACTAATTAGGATGTTCACTTACCAAACTTTTCAATATATTACCCAAAATTATGTTTGTAACTTCAGTTTGACCATCTGTTTGAGGATGGTAGGCTGGACTAAAGTTAAGAATTGTTCCCAATTTCTTCCACAATGTCCTCCAAAAGTGTCCAACAAACTTAGTATCTCTGTCTGAAACAATACTAACAGGAAGACCATATAGTATTACTACTTCTTTAAAAAATAGAGTTGCAATATGAGTTGCATCACTAGTTTTATAACAGGGTATAAAATGTGCCATTTTAGAAAATCTATCTACCACAACAAAATTGGAATCATTGCCTCTCTGAGTTCTTGGAAATCCCAAAACAAAATCCATACTCACATAATCCCAGGGTCTTTTTGGAATTGGTAGTGGCTGATATAAGCATGTGTTCTGGTGTCTACCTTTTGCATGCTGACAAATTTTGCATCTTCCCACAAATTTCTGAACATCAGTCCTCATTCTTGGCTAATGATAAAAATTACTCAACTGAGCATAAGTTTTTTCATGTCCAAAATGACCAACAAGTCCTCCACTATGATTTTCCTGCAACAAATTCTCTCTCATTGAACATTTTGGAATGTACACTTTACTTCGTTTGAACAACAATCCTTCTTGCAACGTGAAATCCATCCATGGACTTCTATCTTTCAAAACTGGATTCTGACATGCTTTATATGATTTCTTAAAATATGCATCTTCAGGGTACATATATTTGAGATGTTCTAATCCAAGAACACTCACCCGGAACTCCTACAAAAATAAACACCTTCTGCTCAAAGCATCTGCAACCTTGTTAGATCCTCCACTAATATGTTTTAATACAAAAGTAAAATTCTGCATGAATTCTACCCATTTAGCATGTTTCTGATTTAATTTATCTTTCTTAGTTATGAACAACAAATCATGATTGTCAGAATATAAAACAAAATCTTTAGGCACAAGGTAATGCCTCCATTTCTTCAAAGCTTGGATTACTGTATAAAATTCTTTATCATAAGTGGAATGTTTCTGTTTTGCCTCATTCATTTTCTCACTGAAATATGCAATTGGCTTGTCATCTTGACTCAAAACGCCTCCAACTGCTGTCCAACTGGTATCACATCTAACTGTAAATATTTTGTTGAAATCTCGGAGAGATAAGATAGATCTCTTAGTAATCTTTTCCTTCAACAGTTTGAATCCTTTTTCTGTTGGCTCTTTCCATCTAAATGGTTGTTTTTCTTTCTCCACAATTTCTAGGATTGGAGCACAAATACCACTAAAGTTTCTTATAAATTTCCTATAGAAACTTGACAACCCATGAAAACTTCTAACTTCAAATATGTTTCTTGGAGATGGCCACTCTTTAATTGCTTTCACTTTTTCTGGATCCATCTTTAATCCTTCTTGTGAAATCACAAATCCTAAATAAACCAATTTTGTTTTCATAAAGACACATTTCTTCAAATTGATTAAGAGTTTCTCTTGATGTAGTTTCTTCATAACCAAATTCAAGTGCCTAACATGTTCTTCTCTGGATTTACTAAAAATAAGAATATCATCTAAATAAATAATGACAAATTTCCATGTGAATTCCTTAAGTACTTCATTCATAAATATCATGAAAGTACTGGGTGCATTAGTTAAACCAAAAGGCATAACCAACCACTCATATAGTCCATTGTTTGTCTTGAAGTTTGTTTTCCATTTATCACCTCCCCTCATTCTAATTTGATGATATCCACGTTTTAAATCTATCTTTGAAAAATATTTGGCACCACTTAAACAATCCATCAAATCATCCATTATGGGTAAAGGAAAATTATACATGATGGTGATTTTATTTGTGGCTCTAAAATCTATGCACATTCTCCATTATCCTCCTTTCTTCAGAATCAATATTGTAGGTACATTGTTGGCACAGGGGCAGACCCAAGGTTCAACGCTTCAACAATGCACCAAAAAAACCCTAACTACCGGCCCTTTCGGCAACACCTGCGAACAAGATGAAGTCTCACTCGAGGTAGAGGTTGTCTAATTCCCGTAGAAACCCCGATAGATCTAGAATTCTAGTTAAATTGAACACATACACTTTGTTGATATTCAAGAGATGAGAGAAAGTTTTTCTCCATAAATCAGAGAATTATATTAATAAAAAATGAATATACATGAGCAACCATCCTCAAAAAGAAGAGAGGAGGTGAATATATAGAATTTCCAACATAGAAATTCTAGTCAAAAAAGCTAGAAATAGATAAAATAGGTGTCATAAGCTAAGGGAGACCACATAGTTCGGCCTAGACCACTAAAAATACATGTCACACACTCATTAATGTCCACAAGAGTCAAGTGATGCGCATTAGCTCACTTAAGCTCACTTAACTGACAAGAGAAGCAATTCCAACTCACTTAATTGACCCGAAATAGTAGTTACTAATAATAGTAACGACAAAAATCATTAATTAAGGAATAAATCTCTCACTCAAAGAGGAGGTGCGTATTCCTCAATAATAGATGAGTTTTTGCATGGGGGAGTTGGAATAAATCATGAATAAATCAAGAAAATCAAGAACCGGGAATTGAGTCTTGATCTAAAAATAACAGTTTTCCCTAAAATCTAGGGATGAGGTGCCCTTCTTCTCTATGTGGCCAAATTAGGTGAGATAAGGTGTAAATGAATGTATTAACCAAGATATAGGAGTATAATCTAGGTATAAACTAATGTAAGTTAGGGTTATGCTCCAACACCCCCCCTTAAGCCTAACTGTAATGACAAAAAAATTGAGTCCCAACAACTTGGCCATTTTAGGTACTCATTACATAAAAGAACTCCTCATGAAAAGAGGAAAGAGGGAAAACCTCGTGGGAAAACCCACCCCCCCAAAAGAGGACAAAAAATGTTGAGTGGCCAAAAGTGACCTACTCAGTTGTCTCCACCACTTCAAGCATAACTCTCAGTTTTGAAAATTTCTTTTCAGTGAAGGACTTGGTGAAGATGTCTGCAACCTGCTGCTCTGTGGGGCAGTACTGCAGTGAAATGACTCTGTCACGGATCAACTTGCGGATGTAATTCATATGAATCTCGATGTGATTGGTCCTCTGCCTCTGAACTAGATCAATCAATATCTGAATGGACCCATGATTGTCACAAAATATGACAGTCGGAAGTGGATACTAAATACCAAACTCAGAGAGAAGCCCCCACAACCAAACAGCCTGTGTAGCTGCATTCACACCTCTATACTCTGCCTCTGCTGTAGATAAAGAAATCGTGGATTGATTCTTGTGAGACCAATAGAATGGACCTAAACCAAAGCTAAAAACATAACCAGAGGTGGACTTGCGGTCTGTACCATCACCATCCCAATCATAATCTGTGTACCCAATTAGTGAAAGTGGGCAATCTGCATCATAAAAGATACCAAAACTAGGAGTACCTTTCGCATATCTAAGGATTCTCTTTGCAACTTTCCAGTGAAGCTCATGAGGCTCCTACATATATTTGTAATAAACTCCTACTACAAAAGAGATATCAGGTCGGGTGTGAGTAAGATACAACAAACTCCCAACCAACTGCCGATACAGTGTATTGTCCACCAAAGGTGTAGTACCCTCATCCTCAAATCTGACCCCTGAAAGAAAGGGAGATGCTGCTGGCTTGCATTATTTCATCTAAAAGTGGACAAGTAGATCTGATGCATACTTATATTGTGCCATCTTGATCCCTGAAGTAGACTGAGAAACTTCAAGACCAAGAAAGTAGTGTAACAGTCCCAAATCTGTCATGGAAAATCGATCTTGCAATGCTGATTTTGCCAAATCAATAGCTGAAATAAGGTTCCTTGTCATCAGTAAGTCATCTACATAAAGTACTATCAGAAAAAGGGAATCATCATGTTGCAGTAAATAAACATTCGGATCATATTTGCATCGAATGAATCCAATGGAAAGAAGGAAAGAATCCATCTTTGCATACGAGGCTCTGGGAGCCTGTTTTAGGCCATACAAAGATTTCTTTAATTTGCAAATGAGGGGAGAGTTCTAAATTTATCCCTATGGCTGCTCCATATAGATATCCTCCTCTATATCTCCATGAAGAAATGCACTCTTCACATCCATGTGGTGAACTTCCCATCTGTGAGAAGCGACAATGGCCAAAACTAGTCGAATGGAGTGCATTTTTGCAACAGGTGCAAATGTCTCTGTGTAGTCTATGCCATGTACCAATGAGTATCCTTTTGCGAAAATTCAAGATTTGTACTTGCTGATATCACCATCTACAGAAATATTTGTTCGATATATCCATCGGCATCGAACAAGCTTTCTTACTTTCGGAAGTGGAACCAAGTCCCATGTGTTGTTGTCCATAAGCGCAGAGTACTCTTCATCCATGACAACCTCCCAGAGTGGGTTTACAACAACCTCAGAGTGTGACTTTGGATATGAACCAAGTGAAATATAGCAATGTATGGGAAGAAAAGGTTCTGTGGCAACCAGGGCTTGAGGAGCCCCAAAAAACTGTGATCTAGTCCTTCTTGTATTCGCAGGATCACCGAATAGTTCACCCGCATCTTGCAGGGTTTTCTCTGCCCAAGTTGGAAACTAAGTTGGAGAAGCCATGACCTGATCCTCATCCTCTATATCAGACCCAAAATTATTCTCTGATGGCTGCTCTGAAGTTCTTGAAGAAGTTTCCGATTCCTCCTCATCAGTGAAAACAAGCGGTTCCTCGACAGGGTCTTCTGAAAAATCATGCAGTGATTCTTCTTCAAACTTCACACTTTGAGCTAGAATGAACTTTTCAGTGTGAGAGTCCAACAATATATATCCTTTGACACCTTCAGAATATCCAACAAATATTCATTCAACACTTTGAGGCTCCAAAGCCTTCCTCTTATCTGTCAGAATGTGAGCCCATGCTCGTGAACCAAAAATATGAAAGTGCGACACTTTCGGTTTCTTACCGGTCCAACATTCAAAAGGAGTGGTACCTTTGAGTGATTTGTGAGGAAATTAGTTCTGAATGTATGCTTCACAATTAATAGCTTCAGCCCATAGATTGGGAGCTAATGATTTTGACTGTAGCATACAATTGGCCATCTCTTTTAAGGACCGTTTTTCCCTCTCCGCAACACCGTTTTGCTGTGGTGTATATGTCACTGTGTGTTGTAGTTGTATACCTGCATCAATAAAAAGTTGATGCACATCTTTGTTGACATAATCCCCCCCATTATCAGTACAGAGTATCTTAATCTTACACCCAAACTCATTCTCAGCAAGTGGTTTAAATTCTATAAGGCATTCAAATACTTTCGATTTTAATTTAAAAAAAAATACCCAAGTAAAGCGAGAGAAATCATCTATGAAGGTGAGTACATATCGAGCCTTACTGATTGAAGGCTGCGGGAATGGGCCTGTGATGTCAC
>ML789445.1:505577-541695 GCA_009831015.1 Picea engelmannii
CATCTGCAATGGCCGATGAGCCTCCTTCTATCTCATCATCAATATCTATATAGAGTTTCATTTGAAATTCAGGGGAAGGATTATCAAGATTGGGGTTCTTAGATGTCATACTTCTAGTCATTTTCTTGAATTCGGGCTCTAAATATGACACTTCTCCTATCACTTTGACCTTCCTCTTTTTACCAGTGTGAGAGAGAGACCTTTTAATTCTGGTAGGGACAGTAGGACCCCTTTTCTTTCTTCCATACGTAGGACTAGACAAATTTCCATCTATGAAATTATTCCAGGTGTCTTTATGGCCTTTTAATTTAGTCACAATTAATAATTTAACTAGCCCATGATGAAACAAATGCTACTCAGGGTTTACAACTGACCTCTTCACTGTTTCACACATTTTATTTAAACTCCTCCAAAGAAAATAAGGAAAATTCATTTCCTTACCTTGTGCAAAATGCTGTAAGATGCAGATATGATAGGTGAAAGTCAGATTGTATCGCCCTTCACAAGTCAGATATCATTGGAGGACAATTAAAGGTTTCTTCCATTCCTACCTAATCCAAGCCCTTGGAACTCCTTTAGACCAATCTGCATCATGATACTTTTTCTTCAAAAACCAATTCCTCTCTGATATTGGCAAATTCTGCTTCTTAAACCATTTTTCGCCAGTTTGAGGCAAGCCTGTAGCTGCAACAATAATCTGCTCTGTAATCTCCATCACAATATCCCTAAATCGAGTAACCCTGCGATCAAACCCTTGAGCAAATAAAAGTGAGATGATACTATTGTGCCCACAAATTTTTTCAAAGCACCTATGCCATCCTCGGCTTCAAAACATCTCTCGATAAGCATTGTACTCTGGTGTTGCCTCTAGATCTTGAATTGAACCCGGTTCATAACGAATAGCCACCATTTTTGGAAAAAATGCAACAGAAAATCGTTCAACAATAATTCAGAACCAAGGAGGGATACAACGATATGTTGATAGGGCTTATTTCAAATCCTGATAGTGATTTGAAATTAGGTGAATAAGGGCACGTAAAATAATGATGGAAAATAGTATAGAGATGTTTAGAATTTGGAAGTGGGGAAACAAGATTGCGGTGAAAGGATAAATGGCAGGTACATGAATGAAATCATGTTTTATATGGAAGTAATCATGGCAGGGTAAAGACTTGAAAAGCATAAGGATAGATGGGCAAGTACAGGAGTGAATCTTGTCTTGTATGGAGATAATCATTAAAGAATAAGGTCAGGGCAGGGAAAAAAAAGTTTAATTTCACATGTGTAGGAGTTATGCTTGTTCCAGATTTTCCGCCTTGACTTAACTCACTAAAATTAGAGAGAGATTCCTTATATCATCAATGATTCTAGTACCTTGTCTGTATGAACATAAGCTCCGTGAAAACTACTCTTCATCCGATGATGCCAATCGTACTGGTATAGGACCACCCAACATAAGTTCTCTATCTATTTCCAATACTCATATTGTTTGTCAGGCGGAGGATCATAATTTGAGAATAGGTTTCCCAAAGGTAAGGCTCAGGAGAGAAGATTGTCATACGAAAAGATTCTACAAACTTATAAAAGACCTTGGCATACCATTAAACGACACATTTCAAATCACTAAAAGGATTCGAAATGTCAAATGAGAAACAGAGGTTTGTCAATAGAGGATAACCAAAATGAGGAAGATTGAGATAAACTGAGCATAATTCAGATACAGGGTTATACTTGTCCATAATTTTCTTCTTGTATTTAGTCAAATTAAGAGTTTTTAAAAATGCATACCTCAATATTGTTGTTGTACCTGTACCAAATGTGTAGATCAAGATCAGATGGTGACTATGTCCTCCAAGAAGTTGTTGATTGATTGCTGAAGTTATCCTCCCAGAAACTATGTGGACTGCTGATGTCCATCTTTGGTACCGAAATAATGATGCAGAGAATTTTTTTAATTTGAACTCTATATAAGAACAGATTTGTCGAACCAACTAATTGCTTATTCTTGCAAAAGTAAAAAAAAAGATTGTTGCATTTTCACTGACTATTTGCAGCATTTTATTCCTACCTACTTGAAAACAAGACAAATCTTCCTTCAAGTAAAGATTGATTTCCAGAGCAACCATTCACGCATCAAGATAGAAAGTAACCTCATGTCCAAATAAAATAATTGTACCTGAACTGTTGAATGGATATGAGGAACCAACAAGATGTTTATTTCCAGATCCAAGAGAACCTGAAGAAGGAATCTTTCTTGAGGCCTCATAATAGATTGAAACCAATTTTCTATAAATTCTTTCATACCCTGGTGCTCTTGAGTTTTAATATTATCAATATCCATACTCTGCATCCCTTCAGATATCTAATCTTCATAACCTTGACCACCCACAGGAGGTAAGCATGCAAGAAAATCTTGACTTCCTGGTTCCAATGCTTGTTCTATACCTAATGAAGTTTCTACTCTCTTGACCTCTTTTACAGGCAGACATGCATGCTTGAAGGAGCCTGCTAAATCTAGTGATTTGTCTTTTTCTTCCTGAGTTACAAATAGATCTTCAAGCTCCATCATAATATTAGAAACTTGTTGAAGTAAAACCCTCCTTCTTTCAACAATTCTTGAATCCATCTGAGTGATTTTTGTTGGTTTTTTCTACAATTTCTTCGATTAAAATCTCAAAATGCCACACAAAATTCCGTCTTACAGCTCCTCCTCCCTCTGGCCTTTAACAAACACAACACAATCCCTATTCTCCAATCCTTTTTAGTGCCTCCCCGACAACGACACCAAAATGTTGAGCTAGATATATACCATATATTCCAACACTTAGTTGTCAACCCGAGAAGGTAGACTTTGAGGAACCAATACAATATGTACAGGAATTGAGTCAAACTTATTTTGTTAATAGAAATCTCAAATCTTCACACCTCTATCTAATTCATAATGAAAAATGCTCCTACTAATGAAATTCTTGGAAACAATCCACTTGAAGTAGTCCAATTGAAATAACCTTGCTACAACTATAAATCTGATCTTTGGCTTCTTAAAAAGGAAAATGATCCACAATACTCCTTCCTCAATCATTTCTTCATTACATCCAACTTTGAGCTATCATTAGAGAATACTGAGAATTATGAATTCATAATTACAATCATGACTGCAACTAATTCCATTGATTTCTCAGGGTAATAATCTTAACTCAACTTGATATCCTAGATCATTACTTTCAGATTTCACCAAATCACTTAATCTGATATTATGCTATTAAACCAAGTATTCTTCTTAAAATCAACTGACTATCCAAATGTGAACTTCAACCAGCAACCAATCCTTATAACTTCAAAACTTCAACATCTTATTCCAAATAAACTGAACCATTGTGTAACACATTCTGCTAAGAAATGAAAACTAAATTGAAATCACTCAAGCTGCTAACTATAACCTTATTACTCCTTAACTGTTGTAAGCAAATGAAAACTCCCCAAATCATGAACAAGACTGAAATTAAATTGCTAGAAATTAATCAAAATTTCTAAAAAAAGAATCTACAACAATCCTTCTATTATGACCGAAGATGCACTGCAAACTTGGGCAGGGGTCCCTTCCTATCCAAGTTGCATCTATAATCAATTATCAATCCATTCTCATAGACAAGTTTAAGAATTAATCAAAGACATAAAACTAAAATAAGAAATGCGTTCTTGTTCTATTCTATCTATAAATGAATGATTACATTCTTCTATGCTATGTTCTATCTATCAGCTATTCCCCATCATATCTACATACATCTCTCATTTTGATCCTCCCTTATATAAAATTTCGAACCCCCCTACATACTAGATTTCTGGTATCTTCCCATATCCCAGAATAGATAACATAATTAATGTAACAATTACATAAGGAATTGAATATGTATTTTGCATTAATACAAGAGAGAAATGATGCGCTTAATATCACAGAGCTAGTATAACCATTGCACCAATGTAGGAGAGAATATCGTGATGCCTTTTAACTGCCTTAATCTAATGACACAAAGTCATTTATTTATAACTGAAATAGAGCATGCGCTGGTTGTTTACGAAGATTCTCATAGAGGGGTCATCCTTGAAACATTCATCCTGGTGTTGGAACATCAACATTAGTACAAGAATCCATAATATAATATTATAAGTGAGATTGTGCATTAAAAACTCTCAAAACTTAACTAAAAACAAGAGAACTATTAAAGACAAGTTTTGGGTCTTTAGATATCGATTTAAGTCAATGTTTAAACCAAAGTTATACAAAATGAGTGGTATAAGACTGTTAGAAAGACCATATGAAAAGATATAAGGCATAAAAATTGATAAAATTTGGGTCCTAATAAGCAGCCCCCTTCAATATCAACAATTCCTTCTCCGCACACCTTTGCGGGTGTGGCATCTCCCAAGTAAATTGGGGATATGGTGCTTTCTTTGATGGAGGAAAATTCATCTTTTGATGCAGCCATATGATTCGATGCACCTGAATCAAGGATCCAAGATGATGGAGTGGATGTGACAGCCATTAAAGCATGACCATCTCGTGCTCTCCCTCCCATTCTGTTATAATCTTTCTTCTTTGCATTTTTGGGCACCGTGAGATTGTGTTGCTGCAATTGCTTAGCCATCTCATCGATAGTCTTTCTCATGCAATTTTATTCGGGATGAAAACCTTTGGAACAATAGCTGCAAATTTTTCTTTCCTTATTCATCTTACCCTTAGGCTTAGAAGAGTTATCTGAAGATTGTGCGGATCTCTCCTTCTTCGATTCAGGAAATTTACCCGTTCCTTTTTTCTTGTCTTTTCCACTTCTCTTTTGAGCATTAGTAGCCGCAAGTGCTTGGTTCTTGGAACGCTTGATGGCACCCATTTGGACTAACTTATATTTCTCTTGAGTCAATGCTACAATGAAATCCTTCAATGGAGGCATTTTCCATTTTTCCTGAGTCAATTTAGATGCTTGAAAAGACGACACAAAAATGGAATATTCAGGGCCTAATTTCGAGAGAATTGAAAGGATGAGTTGTTCTTCCTCTATCATGACTCCACATGCATTAAGTTCAACGAGGAGGGATTTGAACTTGTTGAAGAATTCTTACAGGTTGCTAAAATGAATTGGACTTAGGGATATGAGTTCATTCTCCACTTGATGCACTCTCATTGCATCCTGCTTGCCGAATAGTCCTTCCAATGTGGTCCAGACCGCATCGGGAGTAGTGGATCTACTGACATGAAAGAGGAGATATATGGAAATTGATAGGCATATCAACCCAATTGCTTCATCTAATTTATTGAAATACTTTATCTTCTCCACTGTAGTAGTCGGTTCTTTCTCCGTTCCCATTGTTACCCTGTAAAGCCCTTTGATTTAGAGGAGCAGAGAGATCTCTGTCTTCCATTCAAAGTAATTGAAAGGATTTAGAATGAGTTTTGTGGGCTGAGAGAGATGATCCATTGCTGCTTTCTGTGCCTCTTGATGATATATACTTGCAAATAAAACCGTGTACAATCCACTAGATTCAATCTAGCTCTGATACCATGTAGAATTCCTGCAGAAACCCCGATAGATCTAGAATTCTAGTTAAATTGAACACATACAATTTGTTGATATTCAAGAGATGAGAGAAAGTTTTGCTCCATAAATCAGAAAATTATATTAATAAAAAATGAATATACATGAGCAACCATCCTAAAAAAGAAGAGAGGAGGTGAATATATAGAATTTCCAACATAGAAATTCTAGTCAAAAAAAGCTAGAAATAGCTAAAATAGGTGTCATAAGCTAAGGGAGACCACATAGTTAGAACTAGACCACTAAAAATACATGTCACACACTCATTAATGTCCACAAGATTCAAGTGATTCACATTATCTCACTTAAGCTCACTTAACTGACAAGAGAAGCAATTCCAACTCACTTAACTGACCCGAAATAGTAGTTACTAATAACAGTAACGAAAAAAATCATTAATTAAGGAATAAATCTCTCACTCAAAGAGGAGGTGAGCATTCCCCAATAATATAGGAGTTTTTTCATGGGGGAGTTGGAATAAATCACGAATAAATCAAGAAAATCAAGAACCGGGAGTTGAGTCTTGATCCAAAAATAACAGTTTTCCCTAAAATCTGGGGATGAGGCGCCCTTCTTCTCTATGTGGCCAAATTAGGTGAAATAAAGTGTAAATGAATGTATTAACCAATATCTAGGAGTCTAAGCTAGGTATAAACTAATGTAAGTTAGGGTTATGCTCCAACAGAGGTAGGGGGAGTTGCAGGACTCAGGTGTCTAAAACCAAGATGGGACACAGAACTGTGATTACAATACTTAATAGAGCATTTAAAAAACAATATGAATTAGTTCTTGAATCTCATTCAAATTGCAGATAAAACCCTTATTACAGATCAGTGCAGTAACCATAAATATTAAGTACTTTAATTCACTTAGCACATAGCATTAGCTCAGATCTAGCATTCATTCATCTTTAAGCACTAAGAAAAAACATCAGATCCATTAATCATACATTATAACAACAACACTAAGCAGATAAAAACATAAACAACATCACACAAAGCACATCAACACTCACCTATGACTCGGGACAAGTCACTAAGATCTGGGAAACACTGCTTCAAAGGCCTCGAGCTTAGCTCGAGCTGCTTCGACTTACTGCTTCACCAAAGCCTCCTGCTCATCGAACTCCTAAATTACTTGTTCTGTAATAGGCCCTTCCAGGCGTTGTTCCACTGTCGCAACCACTTGGTCCAGCTGCGAGCCTTGTCCTTCAATCTCTTCAAAAATCGTGCAGGATTTGTCCTACACCGTTGTAGTCTTTGTGTAACTTCGATGACTCTGCTCTGGATGGAAGTAATCTGTTGCTAGAATGTGCGCTATTCTTGTGATATTTTCATCTTCTCTACTGCAGTAAGCAGATTCATCTGTGCTTGCATGGTGGATGCATTCTTCTACACCTCCTGGAGTTGTGCTTCCAGTTTCCTCAGCTCCAGATCTTCTGCAAGGAGTTCGTAGGTCTGCACACTACGATTACTTAATTTCTTACACTCTGAGGCAAGTGCCCTGATTATTTCTACTGCGTTCCTGGAAAATTCCTCCCTTTGTTCGCACACTTCTTATAGAGTGCTCGACACTGCTTGCAGCTCTAACTCCATTATCTGTGCTTGAAGCTGCTGAATGGCTTTGGCGAGCTTCCCTACTTGGATCTCGGTTGACTCTGATTCCTCGTGTGCCAAACCTGACACAGATCAAATTTCTTTAGTCATTGCTTCTTTAACCATAGTCTGCTCTATGAGCAACTGGTCTTTTTCTTCCTGTATCTTCGCATTGTTCTGCTTGAACTTTGCCCTAATTTCATTTTTCTCCTTCTGCGCAACTCAAAGTTGCTCTGGGAAATCCTCCTTTTCTTGCTTCAAGGCCTTTGTAGCCTGTTCCTTTTCTTCTTGGACTCACTGAAGTTGAGCCTTTGTTGCATCTACTAATCATCGTAACTGTGCAGGCTTGTCCCCCAATTCTGCAATTTTCATTGAAGAAGGCGCAATAGGTATTGCGCGACTCGAATGTATGGCTTGTTGTATCTCCTTCAAATCCTTCTCTATTCTTTCATACTTCATCTCCTGCTTCGCTCCATGTCTCTGCAAGATATCCTCTGAAGCATCCTCCATGACTGCGATGATGAGATCGACATCTTCCACTGTGAGCACATTCTTCGACTGAGGCTTATTGGTGCAGGTCTTCTTTCTTGCTGAGGGTTTCTGTGGAGAAACCTTCCTTTTCTTTGATGTTTCAGCCTCTGTAGGGGGATCCTTCGGTGGTGTAACTTCACCTTTTCCTTGATTTTCTCATTCTTCCCCATCTTCTTCTGGATTCACTTCCTCTCCTACTCCTTCTGCAGGTGAGTCGGGACTACTTTCCTCTGAGGCGTTGTCCTCCTCCTCACTTTTTATGTTTTGCAGTTCCTCCTTTTTCTTCACACTAGTCTATCCATCATGTTCGACCCGGGTGACCAAGGGACTTCCAATGATGTCAGGGTCGGAGAGTTCTGCATCTTCCACTAGTAGAGGAACTATGCTGGCCATTGTTTGGTGATCTCCTCCATGTCTTTGCCAGTTAGTGTATAATAGGACTGTAGCTCCTCTTTACTTTCATCCCTGTGCGCAATGATGTAGATAAAGTGTCGATCTACGTGGAACTTCACTAGCAGTCTATACTGGTGCAATGTATTGGGTGTCATTCATGGAAATGATTCAATAGCACGCTTCAACTGTTGGTAGTAAGCATGGAAGACAACGTTCGAATTCCACTGCTTCGACATGTCATTTGTATACCACACGGTAGAGAACCTTGCGGCCAATGGCTCTGATGGATCAACTTCTGGAAATGTTGCTCCTTCTGGCATCTGCCAAGAGACAAAGGTGATCAATATTAGTAACCAACTGAAATGGAATTCATAGCCTTGATCCTGTGCTTCGCGACAGTCCTTCTCCATCTCGTTGATGAGGTAACTCTCCCAGTTCATTTGATTTCCTTCTACACACTTCCCTACGAGGTCTACGACGAATCAAGTGACCTGCGTCGGACGATTTTTTCTGACGAGATTGCCAGTTATAAGATGACAATCTAGGCACATTGCGCCATCCTGGATGGAGTCTACCTTGTACCCTCACTTTCCATTTTCTACGTCACCATAATCCTCCTTTATGCATTGTGTAAGGGAGTGATCTGAAGTCTTCGCTGGGTAGAACTGTTGAGGGTCCAGTCCCTACATTCTTAGTCCTGTGATGAGGTGGATCAATGCCAGATCCACAGTGATGTGCCTGTCGAGCCACATATATCCTCCGTGATAGCACGATATAAGGATTTTAACACAAGAATAAACCTCCTGGTGTCGGCCAAAGTGAGGGATCTTCATCACATTCATGATCATTGATTGTGCGAGCTCCTTAATCCATGGTTGGGAGACTATCCGAGGTTTCTTCCCAGTCATCTTCATCAAATACCGATGCGGTGCAAGCATCACATAGTTCTTCTCATCTCCGAGGTTAAATTCGTTGTTCTTGAAAGATGGGATGTGTCCTAAATGGGGTCCAACTACGTGTATCCCCTTCAGGATGTACACGGTGATAAACATATACTCAAAGTCACATGGGATAATGCCATGGCTAATTGTGCCAGCCAAAGGTAGTATGTATTCAAGCAAGACCGACAGGATCTTCTTCGCATTAGCCAGATCATCGTGGTGTTTTCTTCGCTTCTCAGTCGCGGTCTGGCTAGAATGACGTCAATTCGATGGGGATGCTTGCAATCCAACAGTTGATGAAACCTATATTCCCACATACATAACTCTCTCAGCCATGAGCTCTACAAGAATCTCCTCCACAGATTTCTCTAACGCGCTATGTTTGCCTGACATTCACACTTGTAACCAACTAGATTGGGTAGGTGAACATACAAGCGAGGTAATCAAATGGATGGAAAGGTTTAGAAAGAACAACGCAAAACAATGGATTCTCTGTTAGCTCAGATAATCATGGGTGAAAAAAAGTGGTCCCGACGGAACGTCTGATCGGTTAAATAAGAAAGTGTCGTAACAGATTCCTCCAATGGGAAGGAATGCCTTAATAAATACAAATCCGTCCGTTATGGTGTCATCCCAACGGTCCAACGACATTATTTCCTTCAATAACTGCATTTCTAGCCATTCCAGAGCATTATTCTAATGGTCGGGGCGCCTCCAATGGTCATATAGATTTTCCACAACGAAGTACCATTTTGTGTGGTTCTACTATTCCGACGAGGTTCAAGTTATGTAGATTTGTCTACTGCGAAGTTTTCTCTAGAGCTTTCTATAGTTTTTCTAACTTGGCTTTCTTCTTACTAAGATTTCTTGCTTTCTTTCCTGTGATCTGGTTTCTGTATAACTCTTTCCATTCTTATTCTTATCTTCTTTTAGCATAATGACTTCACGTTCCTGATGTTCTTTCAAAGGTTTCAAAGGTAATACTTATTTTCTTACTAGGTCCTGGGTGGACATACTTTCTTATTGCATGGATAGGTCCTTTAAACCTTCTTGCGCGCTTTCAACTACGACAACTACTTCTCTTTCATTTTGCTGCTTCGACTCAACTTCTCGTTCTTCTATCAATCGATCTATTCTTTGAGCTCTGAGATCCCTTAGTTCTTGATTTTTCTTTTTTGTGGATTCCTCCTCTGCTTTCCTTCTGATCCGATCTTTCTCAATCCAAGTCTTTCCTAATAAAAGTGGAAAAGGGGCGTTGTTCTCAACAAACGTAATGACTTCAAATTCTTCTTCAGTCGATGTTTCATGAGTAATCATAGGTATATTAGTAACTCTTCCACATAAGGTTATCATATTTCCTTTAAACAAACCGATCCTTCCCAATGAAGGTATCATAGAAGGCTTTCCCAAGATTTCCCAAGTGCTTTCTGGCACAATGTTCACATGTGTTTCTTCATCCAATACACAGTCTATGTCAAAGTCTTATATTCTTGTAACTATGCGTTGTTTTTCTTTCAAGATCTCTGACATACTGACATCCTTGTGGTCATTCATTGCTTCTTTTAACTGTACTAGCATAGTCTGAGATTTCTTTGATTCTTTCTCTTTCTGGTTCTCTAACAGATCCTTAGTTTCCTAACCTTCTTTATAGTTTTCTTGTCTCATGTTCATATTTTCAACTTTAGTGATCATTCTTGGACAGTCTTCAACCTCATGACCGATATCTTTACAACACAAACAAATAGGACCTGTACCAGGGCATTCCTTAGCAAGATGTCCCGATCATCTACAATTATAACATAGTGTCAATCCTCTCTTTCTTTTAAATGATCCCCAAACTCTCTTGTACTGCACATTGGGATCATAGTGTTGGACCTGCAATCTGCAAAAATTCTTTCTAGGTTCCTGCATCCACTTATTAGTCCAAAAATTCTTTCTATGCATAGGAATAACATATTTTTCTCTATTTCTATCAAATTTATTCAGATCAAATCTTTCTTCTAACGGTGCACTAACATTCAGGCTAGGACAAAATCTATCAAACATAACTAGATTCATACTTTTGAAGAAAAAATTTCCACTTATCTTACCTTTACCAGAGCACAAAGCTTTAAGATCTTACCTTTTTCTTTCAAATCCGATTTCTTTCTTAGCACAGAGCTTCACAAGTCAAGTAGAATACTGTGCACTACAACAACAGATATACGCACATAGCTTTCTCTTTTCGTCAATTCCCATCAATCATAGTTTTAGGTCCTTACAACAGAACCATTTGTTGGCACAGGGGCAGACCCATGGTTCAACGCTTCAACATCGCACCAACAAAACCCTAACTACCGACCTTTTCAGAAACACCTGTTGATTCAAATTTTATGAGAAGAACGAAATGAATACAAATCATTAATAGGATCTTAACAAAAAATACCAGATATATAGTAAAACTAGTTTTCTATTCAATAACGAAATAAGCTGAAACTGTAAAATGCAGTAGAAACAAGCTTGCTGGAATGGTGGCAGCTTATCTCTGAGAAGAGATGTGACGGTTGCGCGCATTCGAAAGAATAATATTACAATGAGGCTCTGAATGAATTTTTACAATAAACAAGAATTCCAAAAACCCTAGACATCCAAAAACCTAACTCTAGGAGATGAAGCGCCAAAAGTCATGTGGGTCCTGTTTGGGTAAGTTAGTACATCAACTTCCCTGGGTCGTAACTTTTGCATACGATCTCCGTTTTAGGTGTGTGATAGCCCGTTGGAAAGGTATCGTCGAGATGATTAATTTTGGGCTCTCATTCATGCCTTCATCTATCATTGAGAATATTGATCCTGAAAAACCTTCATTTAGGCCCTCAAAATGGCCCTAGAAGTTAAAACTGCTAAAAATAGTAAATTGCCAAAATACTCAAAAAACTATTTTGATCCAGTTGGAAAAGGTGGGTGGCCATTGATATCCATCTAGATCAATCCTACCTCCTTAGAAATCAATGGTCTCCATTGTGTTGAGGTCCCCCATCAGATGAGGAAATTTCTGCTGAATTTATCCCCGGTGAGCCACTTGCCTTGGTTCAGGAACTGCCCTACTTTGACGACTCGATAAAGCTAGATCCTTTGTTGTCGAGTGCCATTGATCTGTGTGTCCACAATATGATCATTGGATGCATGTTGTATGTATTCGAGGTTGATTTTTGTTGGTGTCAGCTGTTCTGCTACTTCTGAGGTGTCCAATAATGGTGGGAAATAAGGGGGAAGGAGATCCACGTTGAACACTGGGTGCAGGCCAAGGAAAGGAGGAATGTTGAGCTCAAAAGAATTATCCCCCATGACCTTGGTGATAGTGTATGACCCATAATGGAGTGGGCGAAGCTTCTGATGGGGTCCTGCAATGCGTTCTTTATGCAAGTGCAACCAAACTTTGTCGCCCACCTGAAACTTATGTGGCACCCGATGTTGATCATGGCTCTGTTTGTACTTGTCATTGGACTTATGTAGGATATCCTGAACCTGTTGGAAGATGTGATGAATCCTCTCAATGAATCAAGTGGCTTTTTCAGCTTCAGTTGGAGCAGGATATGAGTCAGTCGAGGTGACCGCAAGGGGAAGTGCAACATCTATGGGACCCAATGGTTGGAATCCCAACCCCACCTGAAACGGGATGTGGCCGATTGAGCTATGTAGGGCATGATTGTAGCTATGATGGGCATAGGGGAGGCTCTCATCCCATGTGCAAGGGTGCTTTGAATTATACATGCGAAGGATATGCACAATCATTCAATTTACAACCTCGGTTTGGTCATCTGTCTGGGGGTGGAAGGCCGTGGATTTGGTGAGCTTGGTGTCCAGCAGTGACCAGAGGCTCGTCCAAAATGTGTTGAGAAATTAAAAATCCCGATCTGAGACAATGGTTTGTGGGATTCCAAAATGTACTCAGACTCGTTCAAAGAAGATCTTGGTCGTGGCCTTTGTTGTGATGCTCTTCTTGTAGGAAACTAGAATCGCCATCTTAGAAAAGCGATCAACAACCACAAAAACACAGTCATTTCACCACTTGGGGGATGGGAAGCCTGGCATGTAGTCCATTAATATGGATTCCCATGGACTATCAAGAGTAGGAAGAGGGGTGTACAGGCCCTGTTTCTTAGTGGTCGGTTTGGAAATAGCACAGGTAGCGCAGGACTTGATATACTTGCCTACCTCCTGTCGAAGTTTCAGCTAGTAGAAATGTTTATGTAGAATCGCCACTATCTTTTTGACGCCGAAGTGTCCTGCCACCCGAATGTAGTGGGCTTCCCAGATCATCTTCGCTCGCTCACTTGATGGAACACATATATGGACCAAATGACACAAAAACCCATCCTGAAGATGGAAATTATCGACAACTGCGTTTGCACCCGACATTTGGTAGGTGGTGGCAAAGTCAGGGTCTGTCTCATAGAGTTGGGGCCATCCAAATATCTCATCACCACAAGAGTCTAGCATCGTGGTGAGTGCCGTGACTGGCAATCTGCTGAGGCAATCAATGACACGATTGGTGCTTCCTGTTTTATACTCGATGTTGAGGTGAAATTGCTGCAGGTATGTGGACCACTTTTGATGGCGGTCATTCTACAATTTTCCCTATGTCTGCATGAACTGCAGTGGCTTATGATTAGTGTGGATGACTGTCTCCTTCTGAAGAATGGAATGTCTCCACTGGCGGCAGGCTTGCGCAATGGAGTACATTTCTTTGTCGTAAGTAGGGTACTTACGGACAATATCTGACAGTGTATCACTATGATAGGCCACGGGGTGGTCATGCTGAGTGAGAACGACACCCACAACATAGTCTGAAGCATCTGTCTCAATATCAAAGGGATGCTACAGGTATGGTAGTGAAAGTGCTGGGGCTGAGCACAAGCGTTGCTTCAAATTATCAAACGCTTGTTGTTGGGACCAACCCCATGCAAATTTTGCCTTACCACCACCCCTGTTTATTTGGCTGAGGGCCCATGCAATATGGGAGAATCCCAACATGAACCTGCGGTAGAAATTGGCAAGGCCCAAGAAGCTTTGAAGCTCGGTGAGTGTTGTTGGGGCTGGCCAATCACGGATGACTTGGATCTTGGCTGGATCCACATGTACGCCATTCTGATCAATTATGTAGCCCAGGTAATGGACCCTGTCCATGCCGAAGGAGCATTTTTCCAAGTTGGTGTATATCTTGTGCTTCCGCAGAGTGCACATAACCTGTTGAATATGCTGTAAGTGTTCAACCCAAGTCTTGTTGTAAATTAGAATGTCATCTAGATACACCACTACAAAAGTATTGGTGAATGGTCACAGGATACCATCCATCATCCTAATGAAAGTGGCTGGAGCATTTGTCAAACCAAAGGGCATGACCAACCATTTAAAAAGCCCTTCCTTTGACTTGAAGGTAGTCTTCCATACATCTGTCTGTTCTATCAGGACCTGGTGGTAGCGAGACTTCAAATCAATCTTACTAAAGTATTTGGCCCTCGTGAGTTGATCAAGGAGGTCGTCGATTCGGGGAATCGGGTATCTGTTTTTGACTGTGATTTTATTTAGAGCCTGGTAATCAATACTGAGTCACTAGGTTCTGTCTTTCTTCTGTACCGACACGATTGGGCTCCCACAAGGTGATGAGTTGGGATGGATGTGCCCCTTGTGGAGCAGTTCTTGGATCTGTTGCTTGATCTCCTCATTCTCTAACAAAGAGCGATGATAGACTAGACCATTGGGTAGCGATACGCCAGGGGTCAGATCGATGGGGTGCTTGAACTGGCAATGTAGAGGTACCCCTGTAGGTGAGGAGAAGATATCCAAGTATTCTTCCATGACCTTATTTACTTGCTTCTGCTGTGTGGAGAGGTTGATCGTAGATACCCTGGATGTGGCTATGATCTTTCACTTATTCTGGGAGAGAATTACAAAGAAGACAAACTTCCCCGTCTGAGAGATGACCTTCCTGCATTACTTAGCAAAGATCAAGGAAATATCATAAGGTGGGACTGCCTCAGGTATCCTGTACAATTTCCTGTGCAAAGTAATAATAAAACTACGAGGCCTAGACTCATATACAACATGACGTTTCCATAAATAAGGTTGGCCCAAAAGAACATCACAAAATTCGAGAGGAGCAACATCACAAAATACCTCGCCTTTGAAGGGATTGATGTCGTACGACAGTAAACACTGTTGGCTGACGCGGAGATCGCTTCCTTGGCAGAGCCATCCAATGGGGTAGGGTTGTGGGTGTAGTGTTGTTGGCAGGGCCAACCGCTTGATGACCTCTGCTGAGATGAGGTTCTTCTGGCTACCACTATCAACGATGAAGTGCAGCAGGGTGCCTTTTACCCACATCTATGAATGGAAGAGGCTTTCTCGTTCTTATGGCTCATCTGGTTCACCAGACTAGAGCTTGGTCATAGCAATGGTGGCATTGGGTTCCGTGTCTATGATCTGTCTTCCCCTTTCTAGTTCTGGCGTAGAGTCAGAATCCACATCTGATTAAGAGGATTTCACTTTGGCCACCAGTGACTACTTTGAGTGGTAGTCAACAGTGTTATGCCAAGGGCTCTTATGGAAGTCACACCACTTCCCAATATCTTTCTTTGTATTTCCGGTGTCCTTCTTTGCGTCTTGGACTGGTTGTCCTGATACAGTCCATATTTTCTCTATCCTTTGTTCTGTGGGTTGGGGCCACCCTTTCCTGGATTTTATTGTGAGGGGTTCCCAGGCCCAAATTGCCGTGTCTTTTGTTTGAGCTTCTTCTCAATTTTGACGACATATCGGTAGGTCGCGCCCAAGGATGAGATGTCCAGAAATTCCATTTCGGTTTGGATGTATCTATGCAGAGCACTGTGATACTTGAGCACCAGATGTCGCTCCAAATGTTTGATACCCAACTTGGTGTGCAAGGTATGGAAGATATTTGTGAAATCTGGAACTGCTTGGTCTCTTTCTTGCTGCAATGTGGTCCATTTGGTATACAGATCATCATAACTTCTCACAGGGTAGTATTGTTACTTAATAACATCCATGAAGGATTCCCAGGTGGCCATGAATAAAAATAATGAGGTTTCCTCTATTTCCTTTTGCTCACAGAAAGTTTCCCACCAATCTTTGACATGGGGAACGACTTTGAGGAGTGAAAAAGTAATATTTTCTCTATTTGAAAAGTTATGGACATAAAAATACCCTTCTAGTAGATTCAACCACTTGTTTACAACATCTGCGTCTATCTGACCTTCAAATAAAGGAATATCGAAGTTTATTTGTACCTTGAAGGGGGTAGCGCCTCCGTTCGAAGAAGATGCGTCGCTTGTTGGTAGTCGCCGAAGGATTTGCATGAAACTATCCATCATCTCGCTCCTTTGTTGCGTGAGGGATTACTCAATCAACAGTTTGAAAGGATCTCCTGTCCTGTCATATTTATTTTCTCCTTCCATGAGAGGTCACTTGGATGTGCAAGAGCTTCTGTCCTCAAGAGAAACAATCTCGAGACCCAACTCTTTGTACTCCGACCTCATTGGGGACATGCATTAATATGACAAGGAGCAGACCGCTCTGATACCATTGATCCAGATTTTATGAGCAGAACGAAATGAATACATATTATTAACAAGTTCTTAACACAAAATAACAGATATACAGTAAAACTGATTTTCTATTCTATAACAAAATAAGCTGAAACTGTAAAATGCAGCGAAAACAAGCTTGCTGGAATGGTGGCAGCTTATCTTTGAGAAGAGATGTGATGACTGCATGCATTCGTAAGAAGAAGATTAAAATGAGGCCCTGAAGGCCTTTTTACAATAAACAAGAATTCCAAAAGCCCTAGACATCCAAAAACCTAACCCTAGGAGATGAGGTGCCAAAAGTCATGTGGGCCCCGTTTGGGTAAGTTAGTACATCAACTTCCCAGGGTTGTCACTTTTGCATACGATCTCCGTTTTAGGTGTGTGATATCCCATTGGAAAGGTATTGTCGAGGAGATTCCTTATGGGGAATCAATCATGCCTTCAACTATCATTAAGAATCTTGATCCCGAAAAACCTTCATTTAGGCCCTCAAAATGGACTCGAAAGTTAAAACTGCTAAAAATAGTAAATTGCCAAAATCGTTAGAAAACTATTTTGAGCCAGTTGGAAAAGGTGGGTGGCCATCGATATCCATATGGATCACCTGTGAAGCAGATGAAGTCTCACACAAGGTAGAGGCAGGGGGGTTGAAGGACTCAGGTGTCTACAACCAAGCTGGGACACAGATCTGTGATTACAATACTTAACAAAGAACTTAAACAACAATATGCATTAGTTCTTGAATCTCATTCACATTGCAGATAAAAAACTTATTACAAATAAATGCAATAACCATAAAGATCAAGTACTTTCATTCACTTAGCACATAGCATTAACTCATATCTAACATTCATTCATCTTTAAGCACTAAGAAACAACATCAAATCCATTCAACATACATTATAACAACAACACTAAGAAGATAAACACATAAAAAACATCACACAAAAAACATCACACAAAAAACATCAAGACATAGGATATACGTGGTTCACCCTAGTGTGGGGCTATGTCCACCAACTTCTTCTTCTTCTTTATTAGTATTCAATCTTATTACATTCATCTGCTCCCATGCACAAAGCCACAGAGACAACTCCGCCGAGGACAGGAGATCTGTGCGCAGTGCGCTAGATACTCCTTCCCAAAATTAGGTCAAGGCACAAATCCAACTCCTCAATAGCACAAAGCATTACTTTACACAACCAGATCACACAAAGCAACTTACAATCCCTTGCACTAAGACAAACATACTATGCACATAGCCAATACCGGATCTACTTCTTACATCGCTTGAACTAATCTTATACTTAACACATAGCTACTCACAACGCTTTGCACATAACCAAAACAATAACTAGTACTTTCTACATTACATTCCTTCCTATATATACTTTTACAAAAAGGCCTAAACATGGGTAAACCCATGGGCCAACATCCCATAACCCGTTACATAAACCCGAAAACCCTTTGTTGGGTCCACAAGCCCACAAAATACGTGAGATTCCATGATCTCATCTCTGCCTGGGTGCTCCATCTTCGACCAGCCTGTCAAAGTCCCAAAAGTGGTGAAACACGACCAATGTTTCCTCAAAAATTGGTCAAGGGCCAACATACATCACATAGAATCAATCTCTCTCTGACCGGTCGTTTGTTCAACAGTTCTTGCACTTGTTTGCTAATCTCTTCATTCTCTGTTGGAGTCATTCTGTAAGATGCTTTGTTTGGAAAACTAGTTCCAGGAATCAGATCTATATGATGAATAATACTTCTAACAAGTGGTAGTTCATTAGAAAAATCATCAACTAAAATATCCACATACTCCTCTAACAATTCCTAAACTTCAATAGGCAAGTCATCTATTCTTGTGTTGGTTAAAACAGTCCTAGGTTTTCCAACAACAACAAAACTTACCTCTTCATCTTGCACATGCTTCAAAAATTCCTTTTTTTGTGACCAACAACACTTTTGGACTTGTCTGCTCTTCTTCTTTTTCATCCTTGAGAGGAATAAGAGTATGCCTTATGCCTTCCTTCTCAAATGAAAAAGTATTCTCTTTGCCATTGTACACCACATTTTTTTCATATTTCCATGGTCTTCCCAACAACACATGACAAACATCCATCAAAATGACATCACATAAAATCTAATCCTTGTAATTTCCAATATAGAAATCAACTCCACATTATTCATTCACCAATACTCGATGTCCTTTTTGCAGCCAAGAAACTTTATATGGTGTAGGATGCATCTCTTTCTGTAGTCCTAACTTCTCAACCATTTCCACAGAAACCAAATTATCAGTACTAACATGATCAATAATCATTTTGCACCAGTTACCTTTTGATTTGCACATTGTTTTGAACATATTTTTCCTTTTTACTGGTTCATGCACTTCCTTGTTTGATTTCAGTAAAGTTCTCCTCATCAATAAGGCTTCCCCTGCCTCTGGAACTTCAACATTATCCTCTAGTACTCTTAGTTCATTTTCAACTTATGCAATCTAGACATTTCCTTGTCTTGCATCATTCTATGGACAATCCCATGACATATGGCATGTCTTACCACATGTGTAACATTTGACCTCATATCCTCTGCCTCTTCCTCGACCTCTATGAAAATATCTTCTTCCTATGAAGTCTCTTCCTCTTCCTCTTTAGGATTGTTCTTGCTGATTTGATGTATCAACTTCTTCCTTCTGAGCTGAAAACTTATTCTTCCCAGCTTGTTTTCCCTTACCTATTTAAGCTTGATCTTTCCCTTTTATTGAATTATGTCTTCTATTCAACTTCTCTTCCACCTTTAAATCACATTGGTATGCCTCCTCCATTGTATTTGTTGATAAGAGACTCAATTCATCATGTATTTCTAATCTAAGAGCATTTATATACCTTGCTACCTTCTCTGAGCTATCCTCAGTATAACCAACTCTAATATTCACCTTGCAAAAATCTTCAATGTACTCTCTAACAGTTAGCAAACCCTGTCTCGGATTTTGCATCTGTCTATACAAGGCAAGCTGATAGTCTTTAGGTAAGAATTTACCTTTTAACTTTGCAACCATTCTATCCCAATTTTTGATAGGATGTTTTTTAATCCTTTTTCTCTCTACTTGAACACTATCCCACCATAACAAAGAATGGCCCTTCATCTCTGTGACTACAAATTTCACCTTATTTTCATCAGGAACCTCATCATAATCAAAGTGTTTGTCTAACACATTGATCTAATAAACCTATTCTTCTGGATTTAAGACTCCACTATATGGAACTATCTCCGTTCTCGAATTTGAACTAGCTCCCATAATTTCTTTTAATAATTTGAGTCCAGGATTCTCTTCTATCACTTCTTCTTCTTTTGTATCATCCTCTTTCTCAACTTCACTAACATCACCTGCTTTAGGATATCTTCTCCCAACATTTCTTATGGCTTCAACTTCTGCACGCAAAGTTCTCACTTCCTCCTTCACCTCCGCATTTGCAATTGGTCTGGCTCTACGACCTCCTTTGCCATGTCCTCTTCAAAACTGAAATTCCATTTCATAATGTAGTAGATTCTTTTGAGAATTTATACAATTCTAAATTTCTCTTGCTTCTATCAATGGAAGAGGTGAGAAACAAATTCTCCATTTCATACACTTACAAGAATCAAAATTTCCTGGTCTGATACCATTTAATGCAGAAAATGTCAATAAAACTTATAAAATCAACCCAGAGACCTACAACAGCCGTTAGATCTACAGATCTACCGTGGAGATTGATTTTAATATTACCACATAATATTAAAGTTCTCAACCCAATCATATTTTGAACAAACGACGAATGTATTTCATAATATTGCGGGTCCGCCAAAGGTAGGGTCCACCACCATGTTTGATAACCTTCGCAATGAATAAAAGTTGTTTGATTCCAGATTAGATTCCAAACTTAAAAAAAAACTGTATTGGATTTGAATTATGGGTACAAGTCCTGACGTTAAACCATGTGCATATACCTTCTCTGAAATGGATTAGGATCGTGGATTTTAGCCCTAGATCGATTCTTAAACCACACGATTTAAAACATATAATTACTCATGGTTTTACTGTAATAAACAAAGAAATTCTAATTGAAACATAGCTTATATTTCGAACTGGAATCTCAGAACGCACTTATAGTCTCGTTCTCGACGAATTTAATGGAAATTTTGTAGAATTATATATGATTCACGAATAAATCAATCAATCATATACACACAATGAACTTTGGGGATGAAGAGTTTCGGTCTAACCTTCTAATCTCTTTATTTGACAATAAAAAAATTTCCAATTCCGTCCTTATTCCAATTCCAACTGATCCCTTTGAATGCAATAGCCTCGATGGGCTTAAATACAAACAAATTTAGTTTCTTAGATCCACTAAAATTGGATTGAGCACCTTATTCAACCCTAGATCCTACAATATAGCCTAAAAATCAAAACAACTTCTCTCTCTGTTACAAAGAAGGATTCAAAATCCTTGTTGTATTATTTGATTTGAATTCTAAATTTAATTAAAACAAAAAAAACAATTAAGAGAACCAACTCTCTTTGGTAAACTTGACTTTGACTTCAAATCCGATGATGATTTTGTTCTTTGAACTCATGCTCCTACATCACAATTTAGGGAGAGACGATTGGGACTTAAGAGTTCCTATTGTATTACGGGCTTACAAGAATACAAGTAAGAAGCTGGCAGGGTAGACACCTTTCAGGTTGGTTTATGGGCAAGAAGCAATAATGCTTATGGAGTTCATTCTACCTATCCTTCGCATTGCAACAATCACTAAGATATCAGACACTGGCACAATAGAGGATATATTAGCACAATTAGTACAACTTGAGGAAGATTGGTTTGTTGCAGGTTTCCATCAACAGATTCATAAATCAAGAGAGAATTCTTGGCACGATCGACACATTAAACAAAATAAGTTTCAAGTAGGAGATTTGGTACTACTCTATGAAAACAAGTTTATGAAACATCCAAGAAAGTTTAGAATGCACTGGTTAGGACCTTATGTGATTCAGAAGGTAACAAAGACATGTGTTGTGTGGTTGGAAACCTTGAATGGAGAAGTCTTTGAAGGAATGGTGAATGTAAGTCGGCTAAAACTCTATAGAGACAACCAACAGTCTGCGTAGTAATCTGGGATGCGAAAAAATACATGTATTATAGTAGTTGTACAATAGTAGTAAGAAAAAAAAGGAAAAACAAATAAAAAGTATAAAAAGGAAGAAAAACAAATAAAAATTAGATATAGTAAAAAGAAAAAGAGTGTTCGAGTACTATGGCGTAAGAAATTGCGAAGAAGGAATGGTCATCACACATCAGAATAGTATTGTGCCAATTTAAGATACAATACATAGAAGATACAGACTGTGACACACACAAATAAAACAACAAAGAACCAACACACACTTTGGAAATGACAAGACTGTTAAAATAATTAAAGCGTCGAAATGATGGTTACGAAGTGGGAGTGACATGTCATAAAAGCGTCGTACGAGGGGAAAATCATGAAAGATTGACAGTACGAGGGGAAAATCGCACGATGGATTTGATAATAAAGGAGAATTTAGTTAACAACTCATCAACCATGGTGGCACATTAGACAAGTTAGTTAAGATGGGATGTGATCCATAATGGATCTGAGAATCAAAATGGGTCTGAGAAGGCCTAAAAATCAAAGTGCTCAGAATGGATTCAAAATGGATGTGTGTGTAGGCCTTGTAGATACGAACCCAACACAACTTGAACGAGTTCAAACAGACGTCGTATGCGGAATATATCGCGGTCTGTTCGTTTCACCAAACAAGAAAAAAAATGTTGATTGTACAGTCCGTACAGTGCTGACGTGGCAACTGACTATAAAGACCGTACAAATGACATGGAAGGATGTGTTGGTGCTGACGTGGGAAGGTGCATATGTGGACGAGTCATATCATGAAATGTGGCACCACTGCAAGGGTGACACGTGGCACGAGATAACGTGGCAGGTACAAGTGACAGAGGCTAATGTGACAAGGTCCGTACGACATGCGGCGCTGACGTGGACATGTGTTGATTGGGTAGACACGTAGAAGACAGATGGATGAATCATATCCCAACACGTGGAATGTATGCGGGCTAAAAGTATGGTGCCACATGGCCCAGTCCTGGGCTACCACGTGGCACCCCTCCATTGGTTAGCATTTGGGAAAACATTTATGGGTTCAACGGGAATCGAACCCATGACCTATGGTTCGAGTCGGAGTGACTTGGCAAGGCTGGGCTACCAGCCCGCCCTCGGTGGTCCTTGATATATATGGTATGAAATTTATATTTAAACTTCATTGAATGTCAAATCCGTGGAGAAAATGGTTGGGGCCTAGTCCCAGCCCCCGATGCAAACCATATCATATGACCGTTGCTTTGTGAACATACCGTATGTTGTTTGTTGGTGCGCGAATGGTAATAAAGTGTAATCCCCAACGCTTAACATGTAACCTCCCATATGACCCGATCTATATATATCGTTGATGCGGATTCTGGGGTCAGTGCCCAGTCGGTCAGGCTAGCCCGCCGACCAAGGGCATGACCAAATGCTAGAGATCAAGGGCCAAACAACTGTTGTGGGTGCATGGTGGTTTAGCCCACGACCATATGGTCTGGTGCACATGATCAGGAGCTAGAACCGGAGAGGGTGTTGTGCCCAGTCTAGTGCATGGCCATGAGGAGGGAGCCCATATGCCCAGGAGCATGGAGAAAGGGGGTTTTGCTTGACATATTTGCCATTTTTTGGGTTTTATACCATCTATTGTGACTTTAATTGGATTTTTCAGCAGTTTTGTGGGATTTTGGTCATTTTTGGAGGATCTTGGGCCCTTTTTGAGGCCATATCTTGGGGAGAACTTGGGAGGTTGTTACCCACTTAAAATATATATAAACCAGAGGTTCTTGAAGCCATTGAGGGAGTTCAGAACAGGAAAATGTTGAAGAATTGTTGAGCCAAAGCCATTTTTATGCAGGGAAGCCATTGATGAGATCACCTTTGCGGGCCATTTATGGGAGCTTCGGTCATCCGTTTTCAATGCCATCAATTTTGTTGGGTTCTTGAGATCTGGTAGAACACGGCCAGATCAGTTTGTAATCATTAATTCACTGTTATGATGTAATTTCAAAGCTTTGAACAAAAATAAGAAAACCTCACCCACTGAGACAAAGGCCTGGAGTCGTAGGCGAGATTGTTGAACTCCGTTATCAATTTCTCTTGTTAGGTTTGTTGTTGTTTTATGCTTATTTCTATATATGTATATGTTTATATGGCTGACATGTTTATTCATTAATTCTTCCTCTTTAATTCAATTCCTAAATGGTTATTTAACTCATGCTTTAAAACTCAACCATTGTTGTTAAAAAATCTTTTTGGATCAAGTGGTATCAAAGCTAGTTGACGGTTGGTTTTTGAGTTTGCATGATTACCAGGGAAACACTGAATCATGGTGAAGGTGATCTTGTTGAAGAGAATCCTGAGATTGGATTGAGAAAGATAACTTCGCAAAGTGAGAAGATGGCATCAGAAGAGAGGCTTTCTCATGATGAGAAAGAGTTTCGAAAGAATTTCTTCGCCATGTCGGAGATGATGAAGGTTTTATATGAGGATTACTTGGAATGGAAGAGACCGGTTCTAGGTGAATATTCAAAGGTCAAAAGTGAAGAAGGAGAGGATCCACCTCAAATTCCTCCTTCACCTCATTCTTCTCCATCAACTTCTTCTTCTTCAAGTTCAAGTTCTAAATCCACTGCAAGAAAACATTCCCATAAACATAAACAAGAAATGCCTTTACTTAAGATTGATGTGAAATTTGAATTACCCATGTATGATGGTGAAGTCAATGTAGAGAGGCTTGATAATTGGGTCATACAGATGGAGGTTTATTGCAATGTGCAACAAATCAAGGATGAGGCAATTCAAATCAAGTTGTCATCGCTTCGACTTGCAGGCACAACACTCATCTGGTGGCAAAGCAAGTTGAAAAATGGCACACAACAAGTGGGTAATGTATTTCCATCATGGAAAGATTTTGTTTCTGCACTTAGAAATAAATTATATCCTTTGGGTTATAAAGATAAGGATTTAATTGAATGGCAAGGTCTTAAACTAAGAAAAGGACAGGCAGTGCAATAATACACAGATGGTTTTCGTAAAATGGCATCGATGTTAGATATTCCTTTACATACCCAAGAAACTCTTATGAAGTATATAAGAGGTTTACCTGCACATATTCGTAACAATGTATTTATGTTTGGACCTACTATTCTTGATGAGGTTTCAGTTCAAGCAAAATACATCGAGGCAGGGAAAACATGAGTTGGTGTATCAGGGGAATCGTCTTCGAGAAAAAAGGACAAAAGGAAGTGGAATGGAAAGAAGGAAAATTCAGTGGCAAGAAAGGAAGAGAAACCCTCTTGCAAGCATTGCAAGAAAGAAGGGCATGATGAGGACCGTTGTTGGCAATTGCATCCCGAGAAGAGACCAAAGTGGTTCAAAGAAAGGAAAGGGAGGCAAACAGTTGCAAAAACAACACGACCAATAGACTTGGGATCGGATTCACGTTTGACAGGTAAAATTGGTGATGGATTTGATTCTAGAAGTAAATTGTTTCACATAAGGGTCATAATGAGACATACTAAGGTTGACACATTGATAGATAGTGGATCTCAATCTAACTTGATTTCAGAGGAATTGGTTAAGCAATTGGGATTAAACACTCAGATGTATCATAAGCCTTACTCACATAAATGGATAAGAAACAATCATAAATTGCACATAACAAAGGAATGCACATTAAAGTTTTCAATTTCATCTAAGTTTGTGGACAAGGTAACATGTGATGTGGTGCCACTCAATGAATATGGAATGGTTTTAGGCAGTTCTTATTTGTATGATCACAAAGCAATCTTCTACAGGGAACATAATCAATATCACTTAATCAAAGCAGGCAAAGAATATGTGGTGAATGCTCATCATTTAAAAGAAAATCAATCTCTTCAAAAAATGGAACAATTAAGAAAGGAAACTCATGCAAGAAACACACCTATAATTGTTTCAAATGAAGTAATTGATCTTAAGAAAGAACAATAAATGATTGTAGAATGGAAGATCAATCACACTTTGCTTCAAGATAAGCTAATGTCGTGCAAATACTAAAAACATATTAGTGCATTTGTAGTCATATTTATGATGTTATCATTAGTAATGTTGTCAACATGGATGATAGTGGCTTCGGTAAGATGTGACAGAGTACAAATGGCTAAAAATATGCTCTTAATTATCATGATTGTTTTACAGTTGATCTTGATGATACAGGTGCACATGACATAGTTGAAAGGCAAAGAAAAAGTGGGGTGGCTTATCCCACACTTGATCACTAGTAAATAACCTTTTGGAGGAACAAAAGGTATTTAGCAGGGAGGCGTCATCCAGAATGGATCTAGGAATCAAAATGGGTCCGGGAAGGCCTAAAGATAAAAGTGCTCAGAATGGATTCAAAATGGACGTGTGCGTAGGCCTCGTTGATACGAACCCAACACAACTTGAAAGGGCTCAATGGACGTCGTATGCGAAATATATCGCAGTCTATTCATTTTGCCAAACAGGCAAAAAAATGTTGACTGTACAGTTGGTACAGTCTGTACAGTGTTGATGTGGCAGCTGACTGTACATGTCATACGATTATACAAATAACGTGGCAGGATGAGTTGGTGCTAATGTGGGAAGGTGAATAAGTGGACGAGTCATATCGTGACATGTGGCACCATTGCAAGGGTGACACGTTGCACGGGCTGACGTGACATGTACAGGTGGAAAAGGATGACATGGCAAGGTCCGTACGACACGTGGAGGTGACATGGACAGGTGCTAACAGGGTAGACATGTAGCAGATAGATGGATGAATCATAGCCCGACACATGGCATGCATGTGGGCTAATAGTATGGTTCCACGTGGCCCAGTCCTGACCGCAACATGAAATCCCTCCACTGGTTGGCACTTGGGAAAAAGTTTATGGGTTCAACGGGAATCGAACCCATGACCTATGGTTTGGGTCAGAGCGACTTGGCAGAGTCGGGCTACCAACCCACCCTCGATGGTCCTTGATATATACGTTATGAAGTTTATATTTAAACTTCATTGAATGTCAAATCCACGGAGAAAAAGGCTGGGGCTTATCCCCAGCCCCCGACGCAAACCATATCAAATGACCATTTCTATGTGACCATACCATATGTTGTTTGTTGGTGCACGAATGGTAATAGAGTGTAAGCCCCAACGCTTAACATGTAACCTCCCATATGACCTGACCTATATATATCGTTGATGCAGATTCTAGGGTCAATGCTCGATTAGTCGAGCTAGCCCGCCAACCAAGGGCGTGACCATGTGCTAGATACAAATGGCCAAACAACTGTTGTGGGTGTGTGGTGGTTTAGCCTGAGGCCATATGGCCTGGTGCACATGATCAAGAGCTAGAACCAGAGAGGGGGTTGCACCCAGTCTAGTGCATGGCCACGTGGAGGGCACCCATATGCCCAGGAGTATAGAGAAAGGGGGATGCGCCCTACATATTTTCCATTTTTTGGGTTTTATACCATATATTGTGATTTTAATTGGATTTTTCAGTAGTTTTGTGGGATTTTGGTCATTTTTGGAGGATATTGGACCCTTTTTTAGGCCAGATCTTGGGGAGAAGTTGGGAGGTTGTTACCTACTTCAAATATATATAAACCAGAGGTTCTTGAAACCATTGAGGGAGTTTAGAATAGGTAAATGCTGAAGAATTGTTGAGCCAAAGCCATTTTTATGTAGGTAAGTCATTGAGGAGATCACCTTTGTGGGCCATTTATGGGAGCTCTGATCATCCATTTTCAGTGCCGCCAATTTTGTTGGGTTCTTGAGATCTAGTAGAAAATGACCATATCAGTTTGTAATCCTTTTGGCACTGTTATGATGTACTTTTAAATCTTTGAACATAAATAAGAAAGCCTCACCCACTGAGACAAAGGCCCACAGACGTAGGCGAGATTACCAAAATCCATTATCAACTTCTCTTGTTATGGTTTGTTGTTGCTTTATGCTTATTTCCAGATCTGTATATGTTTATATGGTTGCCATGTTTCTTCATTAATTCTTCCTCTTTCATTCAATTCCTAAATGGTTATTTAACTCATGCTTTAAAACTCAACCATTGTCATTAAAACATCTTTTCGGATCAAAATGAGACAGGTACGATTGGCACAGAAGCATAAAAACAATAGAAGATCATTAGGTGTAAATCATTGTTGCATACAAACGAGAGAAAAACAAAGTGAATCAGAGTGAATCCAAGTGCACTGGAACCGAGCTACATATTCCAGAGAAAAAACACAATGCCATTTAAGGAACCTGTTACCCAAGACGAATGGAACTGCCAACAGTTGGAGCGCCATCAATAGCATTGTGGAAATAAGCGAAGCAACCAGTGGTGACACCAGAGGTAGAGGAGTTAGTCAAATCTTTCGCTTCGACTTTGCAAGCTAGTTTTCACAGAGATTACCATCCACCAAGGATGGATGATGTGCCACCATTCAAAGTGCCAAAACGAGGGAAAGATCCTCTAGAAGTATCATCGGTCCCACCTGGGGTGAGTAGGGAAGGATATATGCTTGGAAAGATTGTCATCCTCAAGTTCATGGATCATGACATTACCAACGAGAAAAAATTATTGGAGTTGGCTAGGGAAAAATACTTTTGCACTAAGAGCGTACCAGGTAGAGGAGATCACACTGCTTTCGATGTAACGTTTCATGCATATTTGAACAAAGGCGGTAATAGGTTTGGAGGTTACAAACACTCCATGCCAGTAAACGAGTATTAAAAGGATCAAGATCCCATTGAAAGAGAGGTTGCAAGAAAATTTTCCTCATATATGATGCCCAATGATTTTCCAAGATGCGTAGGTGAGGAGGAAGATGATATCAGGCTCAAGAAATCCCAACGAATTATCAACAAAGAAGATGATTACAAGAAGAGGAGGCTTAAAAAAATTATTTCTCCCGATAGAAATTATTCCTTCACCATGGGAAACATGACCCTTGATGTCTTTGTCCAGAATTATGTCGATATTATGTGGGAAGAGTCCTTCAAAAGGGAGAAGGAAGAAACTCTAACAATTATTACAGAGAATCACACCAGAAATTGAACAAGGAATATGAGGAGAAGGCCGAGAAGGTATTAAAGGAAAAGGATGAAGCCGAGAGCATGGAACATAAGACATAAGAGGTCGTCAAGAAATTGTACAAGGAAGTACCGGAAGGCCCCATAGTAGTAGAAGCTACTATGGAGGAAAAAGTGCAAATGATCGGTGAAGTCATTAAGGGGCTTCCAATCACAAATAGAAGATCTACAATTACATATTTTGGTAGGAATGCCATCATAGGTGCACAAAGGTAGGGAAATAATGGCAATGACAATAGTTTCAAACATTAAGAATATAGAGGGAGAATGCACAAAACTTTGTGAGGAGAATGTGGAGGGGTGGACAGAATTAATAGAAGACCCAGAGATGAAGGCCATACATGTCAAGCTAATACAAGTGCAAGAACATGCACACCAAGCAGTAGAAAGGGAGGCTACACTACCACCAATGGAGCATATGTCAGGCATTTTGGCTCAACTATAAGCACATGTAGCGTTCGAGAGAATGAGGGATCAACAAAATATACTTCAACAAAGACTAGGACCACTGCAGGAAGAAGCAGCGAGGGTAATTGGAGAATTGGCCACGGTGCAAGGTAAGGTCAAGAAGGTAGTGACTTAAGTAGAGGAAAAACTTACAAACTTGACCATGCAAGGGGAAGAGGAGATAGAAACAACAGAGGCCACAATAATCAAAGAGGTGGAGGTAGCAAATTTTTCCTCTTAAAACTTCATTTCAACATGGAAGAGAAAGCAACAGGCCTGAGTGGCTCGAGACGAGCCACAAGTGAGTGTTGGGGGCATGTTGGACAGGAAAATTTGGAAATAGTTTTACAAGTTTGCTACGTTTTTTGGGAAAAATACTAAGTAAATAAAAAGTGCATGAAAAAAGAAGGAAATATAGGGAGTGAGAAGCTAAGGCGCATCCAGGAGGACAATGCATAGAAGGAGGAAAGTGTGCAGAAGGAAGACAATGTGCAAACAAAAGAATAAATCTGACATAGGATAAAGCAAGAGAATAAAGCAAAAGAATAAATCACAACAGAAGGATGACAACCCAACATTCTAGAAATAGAAGAACAACATAAAAGCAGTATGTAGATTGAAAAGTAGAAGAAAGTAGTCGAATAGCCAGTTAACTCAGTTGGCCATGCAATGTAATGGGTTTTTGGGAGGAACTAAGTAGGGTTTTAAGCCCTAGATTTTGATGTGTAAATATTTAATAGGTTGGGAGATCAGGTATTTTGTTCCATAGTGAGTTCCAGAGTTCTTGAATGTAGCCGTTTGTGGATGAGAAGAATTAATAAAGGAATGATAAATAGATGATATTGAATCTTGTGTTGTCTGTCTTTTCTATTTTTGCTTATGAATTTTGTTTGTATGCATCGTATAATATATTTTTCTTATGGTTAAATATGGTGCAATGTTCATGACTGTGATAGTAACAAATGTATGCAGTAATCTGGAATATGTTGATGATAGGAATATGAATCATAAGTAAGTTAATATTGAATAGAACATGGTTACACACATTAACATAATAAGGAAGAATGAACCGAATGTTTGCCTCCCATCCCCTTACTACTACATAATCCTAGTTCTCGCATTCCCAATAGATACATCGGGTGGGACTTCATATGCACAAGAAAGTGATGCCAAAAGGGCCGGTGTCTGGTGGGTTTTGTTGGTAATAGATAAACCAAACCAAGGGTCTTACAATCCATGCATAGTGCCAACAAATATCAAGGCTAAAGAATCATCCTTGATGCCATAAAATACCATGTGATTCCTCATGTGATAGGTGAATCCAATGCTTATGAGATGTGGGAGTCCTTAACTAAACTTTAACAAAGTTCCAATGAAAACTGTAAAATGGTATTGAGGGAAAAACTCAAAGGCATAAAAATGACCAAGAATAAAAATGTTTCCACATATCTTACCAAGCTAACTCAGGTTAGAGATGACCTCGATGTCGTTGGGGAGGTTATTGTTGAAAATGAACTTGTGAGCACTGCTTTGAATAGTGTGACCAAGCAATAGGTTGTATTTTTTGAGGGAATTGTTGCAAGAGAAAATCTACCCAAGTGAGATCGTCTTTGGGATGATTTGATACAAGAGGAAACTCAAAGATGATATGTGCAGGGGATTTCATCCAATGGTAATGACGAGGAGAATGTGTCTCTTGCTACAAAGAGAAAGAAGAAGTACAAGAAGGTTTCCAAGGGTGGGAACAAGTCAAAGAGTGAAGGGAAAAAGGATAGGAGAAAAGTCAAGTTCTTTGCATGTCACGAGATGGGGCACTATGCAAGTCAATGTCCTAATAATAAGAAGAATTAGAATGTAGCTTCAAAAAATGTGGAGGAGTTTTCCACCAGGTTCAAGAATGATTTTTATTTATTGATTTGTCTTTCCTCTAGTGCAACATCTACCATTGTGTGGTATATTGATAGCGGAGCCTCTCACCATATGACAGGTGTTCATGAGCATCTCTTAGATCCTAAGGAGATTGAGGATCTTGAAGTGGTGCTTGGAGATGAATTTGTGGTCAAGGTAGTTGGTAGTGGGACAATATCCTTTCAGAGGGAGTCTCAACATCCCTTGTTGGTGAGAAATGTCTTATATGTTTTGGGTTTGAAAAAGACCATGATTTCAATTTCTACCACTGAGGACAGGGAATATGAGTTGGTGTTCTGTGATGGACAGGTGCTCATGTATCCTAAGGGATCGAGTATCAAATCAGACAAAGTGATTGGGATTCAACATGGGAAGTTGTACAAGCTTATGTTTTATCTAGCTAGAGCATTGATACCAACAACAATGACCTATGTGAGCTATGGCACGGGAGGATGTCCCATTTGCATCATGGGGCTTTGAGGATATTGAGAGAGATTGTTACTGAGGTACCAAATTTCAGTATAGAGCACCAGGAGGTGTGCACTGGGGAAGTAATCGAAGACTGTTTTTTCATGTAGTGACAACATAGTAGCAAGTATTATTGATTTGATACATTCTGATGTATGTGGTTCTATATATTATGTATCTTTGAGTGGATATCAATATTATGTTACTTTTATTGATGAATTCTCCTAGAAGTCTTGGATTTTCTTCATGAATACCAAAGAATAGGTCTTCAAGCGGTTCCAAGAGTTCAAAGCTCTTGTGGAGAACCAAACAGGAATAAAATCAAGGTGTTGATGTCGAACAATGGGGGTGAGTATACCTCCAATGAATTCAATTATTTCTATGCAAGAGAAGGAATTAAAAGAGATTTGAGTTCCTTACAAACCACAACATAATGGGGTTGTTGAAAGGAAGAACACGACCATAGTTGGGGCTACGAGATCCATGCTACATGATAAGGGGATACCACTCTTCTTTGGGATGAGGCATGCAACATTGCAATTTATCTATAGAACATGAGTCCACATAGAGTATTTGGGAATAAGACTCCCGAGGAGGCTTTCTATGGGAAGAATCCCAAGGTTGGGTACTTCAGGATATTTGGGTGCCTAACTTATTCACATGTCCATTTTGAGAAGAGGAAAAAGATAGAACCCACAGTAGAAAAGGGTATTTTATTTTGGGTATAGCGATCCCTCAAAGGATTTCCACATATACATTCCCTCATTGAGGAAGAAAATTGTGAGATTGGATGTGAGATTTGAGGAGGATAGAGCCTTTAGGAGGTCACGAGATGTTGATCAGGGGGAGAAATAGGCTCCTCATCTTCATGTGATTTCACCAAAGAGTACAATTTCATATATTTTAGGACCACCAATTTCAGGGACAATTTGTTCATAGATGTCAGGGTCACAAATCATTGGTCCTCATATTACTATTTCATAAGGTACAGTTTCCCAATCTATTGATTCTCAGATGACCACATGATCATATTCTTTAAGTGATGGGGTTGAGGAGGAGGAGTACCCTCCATAGGATTCTACTTTAGAGAAGAGGAAGCCAAAATGGCTTCAAGACACTTTGAAGGAAGCTTATGGATCTGTGGGGAATCCCAGGAAGACTGTCAGGGAGAGTAAACCTCTAGAAATATTTAGTAGCTATTTATCTATGGTGAGGAACATCAGTGAGTTAGAGCCTTCCACTTTTGAGGAGGCAGTAGATTATCGGGTATAGAAGGATGCCATGGTGGAAGAGTACAATTCCATCATGAATAATGTTGTGTGGGAGGTTGTTTCGAGACCTGAGGGGAAGTCAATGATGACTTCGAGGTGGCTCTATAAAATTAAGAATACTATAGATGGCATAATTGGGAAGTAAAAGGATTGATTTGTGGCTCAAGGTTTCTCATAGGTAGAGGGAGTTGCATATGATGACACCTTCGCTCTGGTTTCTAGATACACTTCGATTAGGGCAATGATCTCCATTGCAACAAAGATGGGTTGGAAGATCCATCAGATGAATGTGAAGACCACATTTCTGAATGGTTTCATACAAGAGGAGGTGTACATTGAGAAACCATGGGGATTTGAGGCACATGGGAGAGATTCTCATGTGTGCAGATTAAAAAATGTGTTATATGGTCTGAAGCAAGCTCCTAGAGATTGGTATTTGAGGATTGATACATACTTGTAGTAGATGGGTTTCGAGAAGAGTGAGGCAGATCCCAACCTTTACTACATTGTGGTTGGTGAGGATCCTCTTATTCTTGTGCTATATGTTGATGATGTTTTCATTGCAAGGGCAGAGAGACTCATATATGGTTGCAAGCAAATTCTTGTTTTAGAGTTTGAGATGAAAGACATTAGACTGATGCATTATTTCTTGGGATTGGAGGTTTGGTAGGAGCCAAGACACATTTTTCTGGGACATGGCAAGTATGTTGTTGACATTCTGAAGAGATTTCAAATGGAGGATTGTAGACTCATCTCCACACCCATGATTACCAAATGGAATAATCTTAATGCTTCAGAGTCTGAGTTGGTTGATCCTACGATTTATCATTAGTTGATAGGCTCTTTGATGTATTTGGTCAACACCAGACCATATTTTTTTGTTGTTGTCAACACTCTCATTCAGTTTATGGTGGATCCTATGAGAGTGCATTGGGTAGGAGAAAAACATGTGCTCGGGTACCTACAAGGTATGGTGGATTATGGCTTGGACTATGTGAGAGGGGATGGAGTCAAATTGATATGCTATATAGACTCAAATTGGGCAGGATGTGTTGTTGACAGGAATAATACTTTAGGGTGTTGTTTCAGATTGGGCTCAACAATTGTGTCTTGGTTTAGTCAAAATAAAAAGTCAGTGGCACTAATTTCTACTGAGGCATAGTAAATGATAGCCAGTGAGGCTATATGGCTTCGCAAGTTGTTGGTTGGGATATTTGGTGTGCAGTTGAGGCCCACGATGATTTACTGTGACAATCAGAGTTGCATAAAACTCTCTGAGAACCTATTTTTTCATGGCATGTCTAAACACATAGAGATTGGATATCACTTCATCCGAGACTATGTTCAGAGAGGGGAAATTGAGCTTCAGTTCATATCCACTGATGAGAAGGTAACATACATCTTCACTAAGTCTTTGGGAAGAGGCAAGTTTGTACCCTTCAAAGATAAGTTGGGAGTGGAGAGGAACACTTTCCTTAGTAAGAGGGAGTGTTAAAAAATGTACCTTGGACAAGTGTTTCTCACATAGACTAGGCGCCTAGTATGTGGGAAACTGTCCAAAGTGGTCCCTAGTACATTAAATTTATGAGATATAAAGATAAAAGTGAATTTGAGAATATTTCATGAAAAGGGTGACTAAATAGACATTTAATCACCATCGCTGATCTTGATGACCCAAGATCAAATTTCAGCCATTAGATCAAGTGACTCTTTATTAGGAATATCAAGAGTCTATCTAGGGATTGAGGCGCCCCATTGAACCCATTCTTCATGAGAATTTGGAGGGTACAAGAGATAGATCGGAGAAAGGAGAAAGAGGAGTCAAATTTGTTGCTAGGGCACTATTTCCAAGGAAGTAAGCTCGCACGCAAATCAAGGAGACAATGATAGCATTAAAGGAATATGTACAATATGGATTCTATACCATACAACTGAGAAGTGAGCAGGTCATACAACAGAGGAGGTGCACAGATTTCAAGGAAACTTGCACAAAAATAGAGGCACATTAAATGTTGAGAATGTCGTACAACAAACCCATAAATTATTGCACAATTTTCTAGACAATCCTTACAAAATTTAATGTTGTGACATTTGTACAACAATGTGGATTTATTGCATAGAAATCGAGGAGGTGCTGTGGTACTACTCATAAGGAGTTTTGGCATGATTTCTAAGAAAAGTTTATGATTTCAATGTTGGGTATAATTCTGTTGTAAAAAGAAGAATTTCTCTGAGCTCAAGAATAATAAAAATTCTCCTCTCTCACTGGTTTTCCCCTTGTGGGTTTTTCCAAGATCGATTTGACCAAAAATATTTGTGTTTAATTTTCTAGGTTTGTACATTTATTTCTGACTCAGGTTGTTGGTAAGAGACTCTTGTGTTTCATGTTATAATTTTTTGTTTATGCTAATATCATTTACAACAAATAAATAAATGTGGGTTGGGCATTAAACAGTGAAAATTGTTGAGACTTGAAACAGGGTTGGGGTCTGAGAAAACTTTACACTTGGCTCCACTCCTATTTCCTAATCTTGCAATAAATAATAAAAAAATTCATTATACCGATTTTATCTCTAGAAATATCAAGCAACAAAAATTAAATTATCTTCTGCAGAAGTTGAGTATCGTTATGTAGTTCCTGCTAGTCAGGAAGTTATTTAGCTTCGACATCTAATGACATAGTTTGGAATTCAACATGATCATCCTGCTACTCTTTGGTGTGATATTCAAAGTGCCATACACATTTCCCGAAACCTAGTGGAGCATCAAAGGACAAAACACATTGAGATTCACATTCAGTTCATTCAACAACTCATATAGGATGGTGTTCTTAGCTTGGAGTATTTTCCTACTGAAGAGCAAGTTGAAAACATATTTACTAAACCTTTGGAAAAACCTCATTTTGTTCAGTTAGGATTGATGCTTGGGGTGAAGTAAGCTGTACTTGAGGGGTCATCGTGAGTCCTCCTACCTTCACCTTTTGTTTATGTTGTTTTCTCTCTTTTAGGGAGGATTTTTTTTCCTACGAGTTTTTTCTCCCTTTCTTCGATTATGAGAGTTTGTACTTAGGTACCTTAGCAGGTCTAGTTGTCAAGACCCATTTTTTTCTTCTTTATTTATTC
>ML789446.1:0-17880 GCA_009831015.1 Picea engelmannii
GATTTGAAGTCCAAGAGCACCCAGCCAAAGTATATCAGTTGAAGAAATCCTTGTATGGCTTAAAGCAAGCTCCAAGAGCTTGGTACAGCAGAATTGACACTTATCTGATCAAAAGTGGTTTCTGCAGAAGCCAAAATTAGCCAACTCTTTATACCAGAATAGATCAACACGACAAAATTTTGATTGTATGTTTATATGTTGATGACATGATCTATACTGGAAATCTTGAGTTTGAGATGACAGATCTTGGCATAATGAAATACTTTTTAGGAATTGAGTTTCATCAATCAGCCAAAGGCATTTTTGTGTGTCAGCAAAAGTATGTAGCAGACATCCTCAAAAGATTTCGCATGGAAGAATGCAATCCAACAGAAACCCCCATACCACTAGGCACAAAATTGAGCAAGAATGATGAAGGTCCTATAATGGACTCTACCCTGTACAAAAGTTTAGTAGGCAGTTTGTTGTATCTTACAACAACTAGGCCTGACATTATGTATGCAACCAACCTTGTTTCCAGATTCATGGAATCACCCAAAGATTCTCATTGGAAAATGGTGAAACGAATTTTGAGATATGTTGCAGGAACTCTCAATTTCGGTTTATGGTACACTAAATCTGATAGTAATCAACTTTCTGGTTACACAGACAGTGATTTTGCAGGCAACCTAGATGACAGGAAAAGCACATCTGGACATGTTTTTCAACTTGGCACGAACCTAATCTCATGGGCATCAAAGAAGCAGCCAATTGTTTCAATATCTTCTGCAGAGGAAGAGTATGTAGCTGCTACCTCATCTTCTTGTCAAGTTGTGTGGCTGAGAAGAATATTGAAAGATATGTCACATATAGAAAAGGATCCAACTCCTATATTCTGTGATAATACTTCAGCAATTGCTTTATCTAAAAATCACATGTTTCACAAGAAACGCAAACACATTGACACTCGTTTTCATTTCATACGTGAGCTAGTCAATAATGGTGATATTTCACTACAATTCTGTGGTTCTCGAGATCAGCTTGCTGATATCTTTACAAAGCCACTAGGAAAGTCAGTTTTTGATTTTCAGAGACAACACTTAGGAATAATCAGTGCTGATGATTGTAACTGTTGAGTTTAAGAGGGAGTGTTAAATATAATGTAACCTCAACAGTCTGACTATACATTGCCAGTTGTACTGGACAACTGTACTTTCTATTCCTATCTTGCTTGAGCCTATTTAGCTCAGCATTGTAATCTCTTCATTTCTTCATACATTTGAATATACTGTTTTTTGTTCTATCTTTCTCTCTGCATTTCTTTCTTCACAATTTATCAAAGAAAACACTATAGTGCTTGGTAGCATGTGAGCACATGAGATAAATTCTTAATGTATTTATATGCATGATACAACTAACATCTTCTCTAGGAGAAACCTTCTTGTGTTAGTTCCAAGTTTCCATGGAGGAATGTTTGATCACAACACTATAAGAGTGCTGACCTCATTTCATATTGTATTTCTTACTTTTGATCCTTACTTCAGATAGGTCACAAGCGATATCTTTAAAGGAGCTACTGTGATGATTATTTGTGCAATTGTTTTATCTACTACTATCAAAAGAGTATTATTCTTGCTTGCTGACCTTGTCTCAGGTCACGAGTGATAACTCCGAGGAAGATATAGTGAAGGTTGTTGAAGATAACATATTATATGAGACATGAAGTAGACTATGTGCATGACCATATACACTCATGTACCAAAGAATATGAAGAATAAGATATCTCTTGAGATTCAGAGTATCTCATATGAAGATTGATTGAAAGGAGCAGAAGGCTCCAAAGATGACCGAACATTAGAACGGGAACCAGAACACGTTTGAAGCCTGACTTTGTCTTTCACATATAGACTTGGTATTCAACACCAAGTATACCCTGTAAGAGATGATGAAGTCCTTATAGACTCGAAAGAAATCGAGAGTAATCCTAATCTCAAAAAGTATAAGATGAAGAGTCAACTTCCATGATTGGGAGACATATGTCCTAAGAAGACTAGATCGTAGCTTTAGAAATTTATAGGATATATGAAATATCCTTGGAAGATTCACTTGTTTCAGTGACAAAGAAGGAAGCCAGCCAGAAAGACTAGGATATGGATTCTTCCGTGAGAAGACAAGTTAGTATTGACTTCCAATATTGATCTATACAGATCAAACATGTTGCAGATGTACAAAGCCTGATGTATGTCCAGAGGATTCTCCCAGCAAAAGGGAGAAGACTATGACACAACACTTATTGAAGAAATAGTTCCAACATTTATGAAGACAACTAGAACAACCATGATTCATATATAGTATGAGATGCAGGGGGAGAAATCCCCATATTTAAAACTGAGTGGAAGTTGGTGCAGTACACTAGTTGGGTCATGGAGACATGACTACAATGAAAGATAGAGTTACCTCCATGAAAGAATAAGAGATATCTTCAGTATCATTTATTGAGCCACTCTCAGTTTAAGATGAAACTATTGTCATGATAGAATAAGTCAAGTTACTCTCAGATTTTAGCAGCCATAGTGAGAATGAAGCAGTCACTCTCAGCCTCAGAGCAGCTACAGGTGAATATTCCCAAATTCTAGAAGGAACATTTGAAGAGAGAGTAGAGGACATACTCCCAGACAGTGAGACAAATAGTGCCTTACAGAAAGCACATAGAGAGAGCACATGATTGTGCAGATTGAGTTTTATTTGAGCAAGTGTACTAGATTGGTACAATGTAATGAGAAAAATTGATTTGAAGATTGAAGATAGAAATACTCATGTCTTCTAATTTAGGAAGGATATGTACGTGTTGAAGCAAGCTCCTAGAGTTTGATATTGTAGAGGATAGACAATTTTATGACGAGCATGGGCTTTACCAAGAGTAAAGCTGATTCTAACCTCTACCTGAAGGTTTTGAATGACGAGCCTGTGATGTTACTACTATTTGTATATGATGTATCCCTGAAAAAGATGAAGAAAAACTCATCACATATTGCAGAATAATCTCACCACAGAGTTCGATGGAAGTCCTAAATGCATTATCTCTTAGGTATTGAATTTTGGTAGAGCACATAGAAGATATTCCTTAACCAAAGGAGGTATGTAGTTGAAATCCTGAAGAGATTTGATATGTTGGAGTGAAAGTCCATGAATACACCCATGGAAATGAAGCTAAAGATTATGGTCGACACTTCGTCATAATTGATTGATGCCACACTGTATAGAAAGATCATTGGATCGCTGATGTTTCTGATGAACACCAGACTAGATATTAGTTTTGGTGTGAACACTTTGAGTCAGTTTATGGTAGAACCCAAACACGTTCACCTAGTTACTGCAAAACATGTGATGAGGTACCTTAAGGGTACATTAGATTATGGTCTCAGTTATGATGGAGATCATAATTTCACACTGAGTGGGTACACTAATTCATATTGGGTTGGAAGTGTCTCTAACAGGAAGAGCACTTCAGGATGTTGTTTCAGTTTAGGATCAACCATGATCTCATGGTAGAGTAGGAAGCAATCCAACATTTCTCTTAGTACAATGGAAGAAGAATACATTGTTGCGTGTTTTGTAAGATGCAAATCTATATGGCTTCGAAATTTGTTGATCCATATATTCGACCTAGAGATGGAAGCAACCACGATCCTATGTGACAACCAAAGCTGCATAAAGATGACAGAGAATCCTATATTTCATGACAAGTCGAAGCACATAGATATCTGATATCATTACATCTATGACATGGTGTAGGGAGGAGCCATAAAGCTCCAATATGTTAGCACAGATGAACAGGTTTCCTATGTGTTGACCAAGCCTCTATCTCGTGTAAAGTTTGAGCACTTTCGAGATAAGCTTGGTATAGTCTGAAAGGACCTCCCTCAAAAGGGGGAGTAGTGTTGTGTTGAGATATTCCAACCTAGTACTATGCTTCAATCTTAATTTCTATGACGTAAATCCATTCTAGCACTGTGCTTCCATCTTAATTGTTGTGTTGAGATATGCCATCCTAGTACTGTGCTTCCATCTTAATTTTTGTGACGTAAATCCATTCTAGTATTGTGCTTCCATCTTAATTGTTGTGTTGAGATATGACAGCCTAGTACTGTGCTTCCAGCTTAGTTGTTGTGTTGAGATATGTCATCCTAGTACTGTGCTTCCAGCTTAATTGTTGTGACATAAATCCAGTCTAGTATCGTGCTTATAGCTTAATTGATGTGTTGAGATATGCCAGCCTAGTACTATGCTTCCATATTAATTGTTGTGACGTAAAGACAGTCTAGTACTATGCTTCCAACTTAATTGTTGTGTTGATATATGCCAGCCTAGTACTGTGCTTCCAACTTAATTGTTTTGACGTAAAGCCAGTCTAGTACATTGCTTCCAGCTTAATTGTTGTGTTAAGATAGGCCAACCTAGAACTGTGCTTCTAGCTTAATTGTTGTGACATAAATCCAGTCTAGTATTGTGCTGCCAGCTCAATTGTTGTGTTGAGATTCCATCTTAATTGTTGATGTGAGCTTAATTGTTGTGTTGTGATTCTAGCTTAATTGTTGTGTTATGATTCCATCTTAATTGTTGTGATGATGTGCCAACCTCGTGTTGTGATGATGCGTTTCTAGCCTCGTGTTGTGTTGCCAGCCTCGTGGTGTGATGATGTGTTGTCAGCCTTTGTGTTGTAATATTGTTTCTTTTGATGTTGTATCGGCCTTGTACTGTTATTGATGATAAGGATGTATTAGTGTTATACTAATCCATGTCGATGCAGTTGATGATGATGATGCCACTTCAGCCTCTTACTGAAAATGATGATGATGATGCCACTTCAACCTCTTGTTGAAGATGATGATGATGATGATGCCACTACAACCTCTTGCTGAAGATGATGAGGATGATTCCACTTCATCTCTTGAGTCCTTTCTGAAGAAGAAGATGATGATATTATTTCATCTTTAATATTGAATATGATGATGATGTTACCTTAGCCTCATACCGATGAGGATGATGATGTTACTCCAGCTCCATGCTATGTTGATGATGCTCCAACCTATGTGTTGTGTTGATGATGAGAAAAAATTTCGATGATTTATAGATACGCCAACCAGTGTTCCAAGATGATATTGATGATACTGTCCTCTCACCCACATGATGATGTTGATGATGTTTTCCTGTCTCTTTCCTCATGCCATTGTAGAATACCCTTCTTATTAAGGGGGAGTGTTGAAATAATATAACAACAACATGTATTCTAATTAGTATTGTTGCATTATTCATTAGATCAATCCCCTATTGTGGATTGATCATGCCGGCTATTGTAAAAGACCAAATCCCCTTTTGCGGATTGGTCAAAACATAATTGTAATTGGAAGAATAGAAGTCGGCCCTAGAATATATTAAAGGTGGTTATAACCACCCAGAAGAATAAGTCGGCCATGCTAGTGAAGAGACACCTCCATCCACATGTGCGAGAGTTGTATAAATGAGGCTAGCGCCTCATTTAGACACACACTCACTTGTTCAGCGTGAAGAAATTTTCGGAGCTGTAGTTGGAGAAGAGAGAGAGAGAGAGAGGCACATTATTGGGAGATGACTTTCTATATTTGTTTGAGTTATCTCTTGGCATTGTATTGGATATCTATAAGGAAGTTTTGTTGGGTTTTCGCCCCCATGAGGGTTTCATAGGATAAATGATGTGTCTCTTGTGATTGCGTATTTCTCAGTGATCCTATCTTATGTTATTGTTATCTAGTGAAACGCAAAGAACTCTAATAATATCTTAAAACTTAACAAACCTACCTTACCATAACCCTAACAGGTCCTAGAGGAAACCTAGCCTACCATAATGAAGGGTAGGCTAGACTAGCCTAATGTAGGCTACCCTTCCTTAGCCTAGGCTAATATAGAATACACTACTTTAATCTATACTACTATATCCTAACTTAACCTAACCTACCCTACTATACCATATAATAACCTAAACTACCCTAGCCTAACTTAGCCTAACCTAGCCTATCCTATCCTAGCATATCCTATCCTACACTAAACGTAAGCCTAAATTCCTAAGTCTCAATCCCATGTGTAAATTAGTAAGCTTGACCTTAAGGTTTTTTTCCAAGCTTACCATACCATTCCCTAGGGTATCCTAACCTAACCTACCTTAAACTACCTCAAGCTAGCCTAATCTATCCTACCTTAACATAACCTACCCTACCCTACCTTTGTTGATGTTTCTGGTAGCTATGGGAGGAATTCACCTCTAGGATAACCTTTACTGTAGATGAGGCTTCCAAGAAGTTAAATGAAAACCATTGGAAGTCAAAGACGATCCCATAAAAGAGGTCGACCTCACAAAAAATAGTAAAGAAGATACATAATGCTCTAGAAGTAAATTCATCTCCGAAAGAAAATAGATAATATATATATATATATATATATATTATAAGAAATCATGTTGCCCCTGCTAGAAAAGTCAATAGATGGATTAGTATAAATAAGAGTGACGCCTTCCTCATTTGGCACACTCTCTCATGGAGATATAGCGAATGTTTGGTGGAGAGTTGCAGATGCAGCTGCAACTACAAAAGGAAGGAAGTAGGGAACATCTTGGTTAGAGTTTACTCATACCTGTCACTATGGTTTTTATTTTGTGATGTTCATGATGAAGGTCAGCTACTCTAGCGCTCTAGCTAGAGAGGTACAATTGCATTGATGGTTATCTCTTGGTAGTACACTAGTGGAGGCTAGACACCCTATCGCTCTAGCTACGGTGTGATGGATCTATGTTGTTGGGTTATCTGCTTTGTGGTTTTGTATAGTGGATAGAGCTCGATTTTGGTTATTTTGTCTTCACAAGGATATTCTCTATAAGAAGGTTTATGAGTTTTCTCTCCTTGTGTAGAAGGGTTTCCCATGATGTATATGTTATTCTTAGGAGTGGCACAAGTAGGTGCCTATGGTTGGGTGGAGATGGTGCAACATAACATATGGAGAAACAAGCATACAAAAGATGTTCAAATTACTATAGTAAATCTAATGTTAACATAATTAACAAAAATTCAACAACCTTAACCTAAACTAGCTTAACCAATCCTAACCTAACCTAACATACCTTATCCTAACCTAGCCTAGGCTAGGCTAAAATAACATTAAGCCTAAATCCCTAAATCTTAATATTATGTGTAAATCCCTAAACTCAACCTTAAGGTTTGCTTCTAATCCTATTACTAAGCTTAATAATTTAAATCTTAAAACCCAAACCTAATCCTAAACCCAACTCTTACATACAACTTCCTTGCATAAAACAAAAACAATCCTTAAACAAATTCATAATATAACAATATATAGTTTTATGCAAATCCATCTTTTTACATCAAATAAAAATCACACATCCATTATGTGATTATGTAAATTTAATTGTTTAAATTTAATAGAGAACACAAAGCACTACAAGTGAACAAACCAAATGTCAACAAACATATTATAAATATATACCCCACACTCAAAAGGAAAAAGTCCACATAAAAATTAATTAACATAAATAATAAATTAATTAATAAATTTAAAAATTCAATTTTATGTAAAAAAACTAAATAAAATATAGAATTAAAATTAATAAATATAATCAAGACATAATACATGATGACATAAAACATTAAACAAATACATATAAAAAACATCAAACAAATACATATAAAATATAAATAACATAAAATGTTGTTAAATTAAAAAAACTATAAACATAAATCTATATTTGGAAAAAAAAAATCATACATTTTTTAATACAAATCCATCTTTCTTTTTATATCTAATAGAAAATCATTAATAATATAAAATGTGATTAAATTAAAAATATATAAACATAAATAAATATTAATAATATAAAAATATAAAAAAAATCATATTTTTTAATACACATCCATCTTTTTACATTAAATAAAATAAATCCATATTTGAAAAAAAAAATCATAGATTTTTTAATACAAATCCATCTTTCTTTTTATATCGAATAGAAAAATCATTAATAATATAAAATATGATTAAATTAAAACTATATAAACATAAATAAATATTAATAATATAAAAAAATCATATTTTTTAATACACATCCATCTTTTTACATTAAATTAAAAATTTAGTATATTATTTAAATTAAAAAATCATATATATATTTTTAATATAAATCTATCTTTTTACATCAAATAAATAAAAGACAAAGCAATAACAAGAGAAAGACTTTATTAGAAAAATTATAAAAGCAATAAGAAAATAAAACAATAAAAGTAAACTAACAAAATTCAATAAACATATTATAATTATATATCCCACACTAAAAAAACATATTATAAAAACACATCCCACAATCAAAAGGAAAAAGGTGTATTTAAAAATAACATAAATGATGAATTAATTAGTAAATTAAAAATTAAAATTAAGTACATATTTAAGTTAAAACATAATGTAATATCTATATATAAAATAAAATAAATTAAAATTATAAACATTAATAAATACTTAAAAGAATATAACACAAAAATCATAAATTTAATTATTATAACAAAAATTAAAAAATTATTATAATAAAAATTTAAATCTTTTAAATTTAAATTTAAATAAAATATATAAACTTTCTATATAATCAAATAAATCAAATAAATACATATACGATATAAATACCAAAAGACATAAAAAATTGAAATTTTTTAAATTAAAATATAAAAATAAACTCTATATAGAATCAAACAAATACATATAAAATAATAATATGCTTAAAAGATATAACTTAATTAGTTAATCAAATACATTTAAGATATATAATATATAAAAGACTTTAAAGTATTAACCAATATTAACCAAAATAGTGTGCTCCAGAAGATTTCAAAGCTTTGGTCCAAAACTTCTTTTTTTTCAAGGAGCAAGAAGTTAACAAGATAAAAAAAAAATCGAAAAAAAAACAAAACATCCATCACAACAAACCCCAAAAGCCACCACCACAAGAAAGTCCCTCTAACACAAAAACTAAAAATTCCCTAGAAGAAAGTGGAACCTCAATAGTAGTCGTTCCAACTTGAACATGGCAGAGTGAAAGTCGGCCCCTAACAAAGACAGCCCTCACAGGGTTTCATTTTCGTCCCTTGCTCGCCCATACTCGTCGCAGAGTCCCGCCAAACCGCACAGCCGGCAGGGTTTCGTTTCCTCCACCTCCATCCGCTGGACCCTCGCTTGCTCTTCGACCCGCTACGCCGCAGATCCGCACCCGCGCTCGCCCTTCTCCATGGAGTTTCAGGGATGCGGCTAGCGACGCAGAGTCCCCAACCTTGGATCCCGAGTGAAAAAACCCCAATAGAAATCTTCCATTTGCCAAAAGCTTGATTGAGAAAAGCAATATTAAATTTAATAAGCATGGCATAGAAACTAATGAAAATAAAATACATCGCGACCTTAAATTGTAAATTGCACCGCAGAGATGGATTAAACTAATGGAAAAAAAAAAACGTCAATAATTGACATGCAATGCGCATTGTTTTATCTCAGAATGTTAAATTCTTTTTTCCTAAAATCCCAGAATCGTTCTGATTTAAAGAGAACAAAAACCAAAATCCATAAATCTTTAATAATATACACAGGTAAGAACAAAAACCAAAATCCCTAAATCTTTAATAATATACACAGGTAAGAAATTTGCCTGAGATTTGATTTTAGAAACTTAAAATTTGAATTTAATAATCAAACAACTAAAACAAGTAGGCCAACCAGACGAAGGAGACATTGATTTGCATGGAAGGAGAGGGTAAAATTAGGGTTAGGATTTAGCTAATGAGAGATAAACAAGCGGGCTAAACTAATGAAGAGCTAAATTCCGTGGCGGGCTAAACTAATGAAGAACTAAATTCCCTGGCGGACGCTAGTTAAACTAATGAGGAACATAAGACACGAGGAGGATTAAACTAGTGAGGAAATAAATTCCCTGGCGGACTACGGAAGCTGGTGGTGAACTAATAAGATAATACAGGTAAAGTTGTTTGATAAAACATCGACTATTTAAACTACCAAGAGAGGGATTTGAGCAATATACGGAAAATTAGTTAACTAAGGAGAGAGATATAATATAGAGCGGTTAACTAGTAAACAAACAGACTAAGCAAAGGCCGGCGGGTTAAACTAATGAGAAAGATAACACAGGCATGTTAAAATACTAACAGACAGATTAAACCACTGTTATTGGAAGATTAAACATGGCGGATACCTGGCGCCATAGGCAGAGAAACCATGTCAAGGCTAAACTACTGAGAGAGGCGGTCAGAGAAGCCAGAGCCATGCATACCTGGAGTGGCGTTCAAGAATTAGGGTTTCGAAGGGCTCGAATTCGTTCAAGGAGAAGGGTTTGGAAGGGCTTGAATCATATCGAAGACTCGTCTTCCAACCAATGGTGTTTCGCATTTGAGCGGAACAAAGCCGCACCTGAAATATTTTCAACCAATTGATAGACTGAAAGGAAGGATATGCATGAGAATTGAGATAAGCAGGGAGAGATTAAGATTTCCTACTGAATTTACAAAAAAATAACTAGTGCTTCTGAGAGCAGAAGATAACAGAGGGCAAAGGAAATAATAATAAAATGTATCGTTTAAAGAGCTGTGATCGTTTGAGTATCTCAAATACACTTTCCTTGAATTTGTTTGCTCCAGTGGATGATTCAGTTGCCTCCAATCAAACCTTGCCTCCTCCTCTATCACACTTAGAAACGACTGACTCGGACTCAAACCACACACAGAATGAAACACCCAACCACACAGACATACCAGACAGAGCAAAGATAGTGTAGGACGGAAATGTATATATATATTCTCCAACCTCTCTTCAACGGATAGATTGCCTCCCGCTTATGTTTCCCTCTCTCTCAAACAATCCATCCGTTACAGATGAGACAAAATACCTCTCTATTTAACCTATTGTTAACATATGAGAAAATTTCTCAACCATCCACTTTACCCATGCTTTTGAGGGCACGGTCAGTTAGAAGATCCCGTGCTTTTTCAATTTTGAATACACTAAGTTTATTATTTCATTTTATGTGTTTTCTGAATAAGGATCTTATGTAGCAGCATTTTAGTTCCACAACTTTGCCCTAAACTTTTAACTTTGAATAGGGTAAAGTTTGATGGCCCATGGCTTTCACGTAAGAAAATTTTCACATGTTTAAGATTGAGATTAGGATTAATTTATTTTTAATTTTGATGTATATAAAGATATTAATTTATGTCCAATTTTAATGGATATTCTCGTTAGTTTATGTATATATTCATTGATTTGCATCTATTTCTGTTTGTTGTTGTAGTGTAAATCTTTATGTTTGCGCTAGTGAAAACTAGGTGTTAACCATATCTATATAAGGTTTTACTTAAACAAGTTTGAACTGTTTATAATTTTTATATATTTAATGTACATCATTCCTCTTTTTACATTTTTCTCATATATTATTATTTTTTTTAAATATTTTATCTTAATATTACTATATGTAGGTTGTATTTACAATGATTTATGGTCCTCTTTTTATATTTTCTCACATGTTATTATTTGTTTAAAATATTTTATCTTATATTACTATATGTATAGTTTTTATTTACAATGATTTATGGTAGAATCTACTAATTAATGAGAATGTTTTTGTTAGTCATGAAACTAATAAATTTAGGATTTTAGAATGTTTTTGTTAGGGATGAAGCTAAGAAATTTAGGATTTTTTCTAAAAATTATAGTGATATTTTTGTTCATAAAAGTGTGTTTTCTTTATTACAAATATCATGGTTACATGCTAGAAGTGTAATATTAGAAACATGTATATGTGACTTGTTTTTTTAGTCATTGTTTACAGTGATTTATAGTAGAATCTAATATCAATGTGGATGCTTTGTATTTTTGGTTATTTTATATTACTATATGTGTAATATTAGAAGCATGTATATGTGAGTTGTTTTTTATAGTCATTGTTTACAATGATTTATAGTAGAATCTAATACCCAATGTGGATGTTTTGTATTTTTGGTTATCTTATATTATTGTATGTATAGTCTTTATTTACAACGATTTATGGTAGAATCTGGTAACAAATGCGAATGTTTTTGTTAGCAATGAAACTAATAAATTTAGGATTTTTTCTAAAAATTGTAGTGGTATTTTTTGTCATAAAAGTGTGTTTTCTTGATTACAAATATCATGGTTGCATGTTACAAGTTTAATATTAGAAGCATGTATATGTGAGTTGTTTTTTTATAGTTAGTGTTTAGAATGATTTATGGTAGAATCTAATACCCAATGTAGATGCTTTGTGTTGGCACAAGGGCAGACCCAAGGTTCAACACTCATCCGTGCACCAACAAAACCCTAACTATGGCCTCTTTTGGCAACACCTGCGGAGGAGGTAGAGTCTCAACTAAGGTAGAAGCAAGGGGGTTACAGGATGCAGGTGTCTGTAACCAAGCTAGGACAAAGATTTGTGATAACAACACTTCGCAGAGTATACTATTAACACTTAGAAGGTGAGATGCATTAGTTCATTAGATTTATTAACATCGCACAACATACACACATATAGATCTAGCACAGTAACCATAAATACATCATGATCAATTAGCACCGAGTAGAACTAACATTCATTCATCCATAACACAAGTAAAGCACTAAGCAACAAAAAATCTATCTATCATACATAATAATCAAAGAACTGAGAAGATTCATAACATAAACAACACAACACAAAGAAAACCAAACACACAAGATATACGTGGTTCACCCTAGTGTGGGGCTACCTCCACCAACTTCTTTGTCTTCTTTATTATTCGTCAATCTCTTACATTCAATGACTCATGTGCACTAAGCCACAGAGTCGAAGTTCTCATAGGAAAGGAGATTTCCGTACTGAACACCAGATCCTCCTTCCAAACTAGGTCAAGCCACAAAGCCAACTCTCTATCAAGCACAGAGCCTTACAAATAGACATTCCCTTGCACAAAGCTACTAAATTCACTTGCAATTAGCTCTTAAGGATTTTAACCCCCCTTCTACAATACATTCTTACTTATTTATACTTTTACAATCTCTTACAATAAGGCTTAATCATGGGTAAACCCCATGGGATGACATCCTGTAAACCCATTACAAAAACCCTAGAGAACCCCTTACTGGGTCCACATAGCCTGCAAAATCGGTGATATCTGCGATCTCAGCTTCGCCTGGGCGCTCCTTCCTCGACCAATGTGTCGAAGTCCAAAATGTGGTCCAAACCTAACCAAGGTTTCCTCAAAACTTGGTCGAGGGCCAACAAGCCCCCAACACTCAGTTGTAACTCATCTCGAGTCACTTAATTCTAGTCAATGTTGCTTCTGTAAATTCTAACTTTGTACAATATCTACTGCAAACTAATATTCAGAAAAGAACATAAAAGATACAATGGCAAATACAAACATTACACAGAGATTTTTCACCTGGAAACCCAAACTGGGAAAACCAGCATATATTATATTCATACATTGTGTTACATTGTTTACAATAGAATATACATATAGGATCCAAAAGCATCCAAAACCCTAACCCAATGACCTGGATTAGTCCAAAATCCTAATTCCTTAACCGGAAATAGAAAACCATCGACAAAAAACCATGTGCCGGAAAACCACCTAAATATCATGTGGTCCCAGAAATATGTCGTCCCGGTGTGAAAAAAAATTTCGGGGGCACTGCCCCCGAACCCCCGAGGGGGGGTGCTAGTAGCCCCCGCTCTAACCCCCCTGCACGCTCGGCACAGACACTCAGACACTACTACTCGTGCAAAGAATATAACACATACCCAACATTATCCCACTTGTTGTTTTCTTTGCACACAGGGGGTTGCAGGGTAACAATGCAGGGCAACAATGCCCATGGATCCTCTACACCAAGAGAACTTCTCAGTGCTCACATATTTTGTTAATGAATCTGCAACATTCTTCAAAGTGTCCACCTTCATTAGTGATACTTTCTTTTCTTCAATCATGTCTCTCACAAAGTGATATTGAACATTAATGTGCTTTGTCTTTGAATGAAAAGAAGGGTTCTTTACCAAGAAAATTGCACTCTGACTGTCACACTCTATCCTTACAGCTTCTTGTACCAACCCAATACCTGAACACAATCTTTGTAACCATACTTCTTCCTTACTTGCATGAGTGGTTTCCATGTATTCAGATTTTGTAGTTGAAAGTGCCACTACAACATATCTTTTTCTCATCCAACTTATTGCTCCTCCAAACAGGTTAAACACATACCCGCTTGTGAATATCCTACGATCCAAATCTCCAGCCCAGTCTGCATCCACAAAGCCATGTATATCAGCCACTCTGTCCAATCTCGGTCTTCCTTCGTAACACAATCCATAGCTAGTAGTGCCACACAAATACCTGAAAAACCCTTTTTACTACTATCCAATGCTCCTTCCCTGGTTTTGACATATACCTGCTCAAAACTCCCACTGCATGTGCAATGTTTGGTCTAGTACAGACCATTTCATAGATCAAACTGCCAACTGCACTCGCATATGGAACATGAGACATGTCCTCCTCTTCTTCATGTGTCTTGGGACACTGATCCACAGATAACTTTATACCAACGGGAATAGGAACCTTGACCAGTTTACATTCCTGCATATTAAACCTCTGCAATATTGTTGTGTGGTTCCAATTGATGATGTCAATCAGAGTTCAATTTAATTGTCAACCCGGGAAGGTAAACTTAGAAGTGCTACCTAAAATATATAGATCTAGAAAGATTCCTAATATGTCTGAGATCTTAAAGTTCCCTTACAAGAACATATTCATAAAAATCTCTTTCAACAACTAATCAAACCTAGATCTAACAATTGTCAAGATCCTAAGGTTCTCTTACAAGAACACCTAAATTTTAGGATCTCCTCCAATATTAGAACACATAACAAAACTTAAAAGCTGAAATGAAACAAACCTAAATCTAATAATTGTCTGAGATATTATGGTTCTCTTACAAAAACACTTTCAAATAAGATTCTTCTAGTATTAGAACATTTAACAAAACTTAAAAGATGAAATCTAACAAAAACATAAATTAATTTATACCTAAAATAAGCAAATAAGCATGCAAGTGAGGCCATGGGGGCCCTCCGTAACTCCACAAGAACACCACTTCAAAGGTGACTCAAATGTAGAATCAAAAACAAAGTATGAATCTTTATTTCAAAATCTCCATTACAAATCAACTCTAAGGTTACAACTCTAAGCTTCTAAGATTACATACTCCAAAATTCTAAGATTACAAAAACTTCAGGATTACAAATGGAGGACATTGTACTCCTATTTATACAAAGGGATGAGTAACAAACTCATAATGATCATCCACTAATCTCTCTTTAGATCCATACATCTCTCAACCATCTAGACACATAACCCTCTTTTGTCCTTGATCTTCTCCATGAGATCATGATCTCTTATCTTATCAAATTCGAATTTGATCATTCAAGGCCACATAAAGGTGTCTTGGAAGCTTCTTTTGTACCTACACATTTCAACAAACTCATTCTAATTGTTAGGTATAAGTATAAGTATATTATTTTCTAAAGTTTAACCACAAATCCACTTAAAAATGTTAAGAAATAATAAAAATTTGGAAAAACATAGTTATAACCCAATTATGAGATAAATGTAATGATGTGGAGGTGGAATGAAGGTGACATGTAGGTAATATGGAAGTAATGTGAAGGTTTTAGTGAATTAATGGAATGAGAATAGGGACTATTTTGAGGCCCAACAATTGTCTCGACATATTTTCTCTGATTTAACCAGAGTTTCCTCTTTTTTCGATCTCTTTTAATTTCCATGCCCAAAATGAAATTTGAAGCACCAAGATCCTTCATGTCAAATTTAGAGGACAACTGAGTTTTCACATCCTGGATAATCTCCTTGTTGTTTCCTATCAACAACATGTCATCCACATACAAGACCAAATAAATCAAATGATCACCAATTAATTTAGAATACACACAATGATCCTCTTTTCTTCTTGTGAAGCCAAGTCCCAGCATATAAGTATAAAATTTTTGATACCACATCCTTGGTGATTGTTTTAAACCATACAAGGACTTTTTCATCTTGCATACCAACTCCTTCTTTCCTTTCACAGCATAACCTTCTGGTTGCTTCATAAATATTTCTTCTTCCCGATCCCCACGCAGGAATGTTGTCTTCACATCCATTTGTTATATTTCAAAATAAAATGCAACAACAATAGATAACAAAAATCTTATAGAGGTTAACTTGGCAACAGGAGAAAAAATCTCACCAAAACCAATTCCCTCAACCTGGGAATAACCCTTTGCTACTAATCAAGCTTTGTATTTCTCCATTTTTCCTTCTGCATTCAACTTCTTTTTAAATACCCATTTGCTACCAATGCGCTTTCTTCCAGTTGGCAACTCCACTAGATCCCAAGCCTCATTATTATCCAAAGATGTCATTTCTTCTTCCATGGCCCTTTTCCAGAGACTTCTATCCTCTGAATCCACTGCCTTCCTGACAGTTCTAGGGTCATCATCAGTAATAGACAAAGAAAAATTTGAATGAAAATCAGATGGACCATACCTTTTCGGTAGCCTTCTTTCACGATCCTATCTCCTCAATACCATAGTATGAGGTTCTTCTTCTTCTGATCCATGTTCTTCTATAGATTCTGCTTCATCATCCTTTAAATCAAACTCTATCTTCTCTAGTTATTCCTTACTTGGTAGGACTTCTTGTTTAACAACATCATTCATTTCTCTAAATACCACATCTTGGCTATACACTACCTTCTTAGTTTCTAGTTTCCAAAGCTTATAACCTTTGAGACCATCTTTATATCCAATAAAGATACATTTTTCAGCCTTCTTATCCAGCTTACTCCTATTTTCCTTTGGAACATGAACATACGCATCACAACCAAATACCTTAAGATGTGTGAGAGAAGGTTCCTTACCAGTCCATACCTCTTGTGGAGTCTTGTCACCCAACACTGATGAGGGTGATCTATTGACCAGATAACATGCAGTACCCACTGCCTCTACCCATAATTCTTGCCCTATCCCAACACCACTAAGCATGCACCTTGATTTTTCCATCAATGTCCTATTCATCCTTTCCACAACTCCATTCGTCTGAGGTGTATATGGAGTAGTCTTCTGCCTTTCTATACCGCACTTCTTATAGAATTCTTCAAATTCATTCCCGTAGAACTCTCCACCATTATCTTTCCTCAACACCTTAATTTGTTTCTCTGTTTGATTCTCAACAAGAGCCTTAAACTCTTTAAACCTGTCAAAGACTTCAGATTTCTTCTTGAGAAAATATATCCAAGTTTTCCTCGAGAATTCATCTATAAATGAGACATAGTACATAGATTTTCCCAATGATGGGACCGACACAGGTCCAAAAACATCACTGTGAACTAGATGTAAAATTCCTTCTACCCTCGTTGCACCAGAGGGGAATCTTTCTCGATTCTACTTCCCATATAGACAATGTTCACATAAATGAAAATCTAGAGAGAAATTAGACATACCTTCAACCATACCTTTACTGTGTACTAGTCGAAGACCCTTCTCTCCAATATGCCCCAGTCTTTGATGCCAAAACATAACCTTTTATCCAGAGACAGTAGGAGTTCTTTCTTCTTCAACTTGAATATCAGGAACAATGGAGCTATTACACCCATCACTAATAGTGCTTCCTAGCAGCTTATACAGAGTTCCAAATCGAACTCCCCTCATCAACACCATTGCTCCTCGAACCATCCTGCAAGTTCCCTTTTCAAAAATTGTTTTTA
>ML789446.1:18118-32126 GCA_009831015.1 Picea engelmannii
TGTTCTTGAAGAGGCCAAGTACACATCCCCTCCTTCTTCCTTGGAGGTCTTTTCTTCTATAGAAGAAGATTCTTCAGATCCCTTCTTTTTCTCAACTTTGGATCTACACTACTTCTTGTAGTGCCCTTGTTTTCCACACCTCCCACATACCCTTCCAAACTTTCCATGAGATTTAGATCTACCCTTAGACTTAGATCTCCCACTTGAGAAATTAGATCTATTTCTTTCTTGGGAATGTCCTCTTGCAAATAATGCATCTGTTCTATGTCCTTCCATATTCTATCGTCTCATCTCCTCTGACAACAAGGATGAGACCACTTCTTCAAACTTCAAAGAAGTTGTATTACTACCTATGGCCACAACCAGACTATCCCACGAGTCTGGTAAAGAACACAATAAACTGATACATTTATCTTCATTTGAAATTTTAATCTCAACAGATACTAACTGACTTACCACAATATTGAAGGCGTTCAAATGCTCTGCCACTGAGTCTCCATATCTCATCCTCAAGTTATACAATTTCTTTCTCAAGAATAGTTTATTTACCAGGGACTTAGACTGATACAAATTCCCCAACTTTTACCATAAATCCTTAGCTGTAGCTTCCTCTGACAAATTCAGTAATACTAAATTGGAGTGACATAGTCGGATTGTGCTCTTTACCTTCTGATCCATCTTTTTCCAGTCATCTACAAAAGTTCCTGTAGGTGCAGTACCTGGATCTACCGCGATCAACTGATCTCTGTCCACCAAAAGATTTTCCATCTTGAGCTTCTATGGCTCAAAGCTTTTCCCATTAAACTTCTTTATCTCCATCTTCGAATTGCTTGCCATTTCTTTCACTTGAAAAACAATACCGTAGATCTCCCACTGTAACAAGGCTTATCACAGTCCCCAACCAAAACCTTGACCACAAAGGTGTCCCCCTAAAGCCAATAAAGCTCTAATACCAAATGTAAATTCTAACCTTGTACAATATCTACTGCAAACTGATATTCAAAAAAGAACAGAAAAGATACAATGGCAAATACAAACGTTACACAGATATTTTTCACCTGGAAACCCAAACCGGGAAAACCAACATATATTATATTCATACATTGTGTTACATTGTTTACAATACATTATACATATAGGAGCCAACGACATCCAAAACCCTAACCCAATGACCTGGATTAGTCCAAAACCGTAATTTCTTAATCGGAAATAGAAAACCATCAGCCAAAAACCACGTGCCGAAAAACCACCTAAATATCATGTGGTCCTGGAAATATGTCGTCTCGGAAATATGTCATCCTGGTACGAAAAAAAAATTCGGGGGCACTGCCCCCTAACCCCCATGCGGGGGGCTCCACTCCCCCTCTAACCCCCCTACGCGCCCAGCATAGACGCTCAAACACTACTACTCATGCAAACAATATAACACATACCCAACAGCTTTAAAGGTATGCCTAACACTTAGAAGGTGATATGCATTAGTTCATTAGATTTATTAACATCACAGAACATACACAAGTATAGATCTAGCACAGTAACCATAAATACATCCTTAACACTTAGCACCGAGTATATCTAACATTCATTCATCCTTAACACAAGTAAAGCACTAAGAAACAATAGATCTATCTATCATACATAATAATCAAGGAACTAAGAAGATTCATAACATAAAAAACACAACACAAAGAAAACCAAAGACACAAGATATACGTTCTTCACCCCATTGTGGGGCTACGTCCACCAAATGATTTGTCTTCTTTATTATTCATCAATATCTTACATTCAACAAATCCTATTCACTAAGCCACAGAGTTGAGCTTCGCATAGGACAAGAGATTTGTTTACTAAACACCAGATCCTCCTTCCAAACTAGGTCAAGGCATCGAGCCATCTCTATCAAGCACAAAGCCTTACACATAGACATTCCCTTGCACAAATATAGGCAAATCACTTTCACTTATCTCCGAAGGATTCTGACCCCCCTTCTACAATACATTATTACTTATTTATACTTTTAAAATCTCTTACAATAAGGCCTAATCATGGGTAAACCCCATGGGCCGACATCCCGTAAACCCATTACAAAAACTCTCGAGAACCCCTTACTGGGTCCACATAGTCCACAAAATCGGTGAGATCCATGATCTCAGCTCTCCCTGGGCACTCCTTCCTTGACCAATGTGTCGAAGTCCAAAATGTGGTCCAAACATGAACAAGGTTTCCTCAAAACTTGGTCAAGTGCCAACAGGCCCCCAACACTCACCTGTGACTCATCCCGATTCCAACTTCTTCGTCTTCTTTATTATTCGTCAATCTCTTACATTCAACGACTCCTGTACACTAAGCCACAGAGTCAAGCTTTGCATATGACATGAGATATGTATATTGAACACTAGATCCTCCTTCCAAAGTAGATCAAGGCACAGAGGCAACTCTCTATCAAGCACAAATCCTTACACATATACATTCCCCCGAGCAAAGCTACTTAAGTCACTTGCACTTAGCTCCGAAGGCTTCTAACCCCCCTTCTACAATACATTCTTACTTATTTATACTTTTACAAACTCTTACAATAAGGCCTAATCATGGGTAAACCCAATGGGTCGACATCCCATAAACCCATTACAAAAACCCTAGATATCCCCTTATTGGGTCAACATAGCCCGCAAAATAGGTGATATCCACGATCTCAGCTTCGCCTGGAGGCTCTTTCCTCGACCAATGTTTCGAAGTCCAAAACATGGTCCAAACCTAACCAAGGTTTCCTCAAAACTTTGTCCAGGGCCAACACTTTGTTAACAATGAAACTAATTTTTAGGATTTTTTCTAAAAATTATAAAGTATTCTTTGTCATAAAAGTGTTCTTTCTTGATTACAAATATCATGATTATATGTTACAAGTGTAATATTGGAAACATTTGTATGCAAGATGCTTTTTTAGATACAATTTTTTTTGTAGATACAGATTTAAAAATTATATATCCGTTATCATATTTAGAATTGAAGAGAGGTTTCTTTTAAGATGGTTTAATTCATGTCTCAACTCAATAAAAACATGAATATAGATTTATAAATATTTGTCTCTATGTTCTCACATGGTTGAGAAATCTCTTCAGTTTATTAGAAATAATAGGTTTTCTCATTTAACCATAGACAATATAGAAATATTGTCACCCAACCATAGGTCGAAGCCACCCCCGAGCACCCTAACCTTGATAGAGAATAATTCTGAAAGAAAACTCTAGGACTAATAGCCAGTCAATGTAGCGTACCTCTCTCCAGAGCTAACACACAAGGTATAAATTCCAAACCATAACCAATAGAAAGTCCAAGCCTAAACCGAGAATACAAGTTGCAGTAGATACAACTGTAGTCTCCAAACTTGCGCACTTACCCAGTTTATATAGTGCACACTCTTAGATTTCTGCAGTTGCGAGCTATCTCTTCAAAATGAGATCTTGTGTCATGTATTTGTATTGTTTCTCCTTAGATTTCTGGGTTGACTTCTCATTCTGGAGGCTAAACACTCAATACTAAATGTTTCCTTTAATCGACTTGTCTTCTAGGGTTATGTCCAATGCATTAGGGTTTCTTCTTTCTTCCTGTAATATTCTGTTCCTATAAGGGATACACGTGGAGGTTAATACCTCCCACAACTACCATAATATCAACTTTCCCTCCTAGCTAGGGAGGTATTAAAGGAAATGGTCTTGATCACAAACATACCATTCAACCGGTAGCATCATCATATCCATATAAACTATCTCATCATTATATCATGAGCACCATCAACACTATCAATATCATTTGATAACATTAACTGCATCATCTCTCAAATTCATACTCCATCTGAGTAATCAAACATGATGTTGAATAAGTCACTCGCTCCACATAGTGATACAAGAACCATTCTTCTAATCCAGACATATGTCCTAGAAGAATAACTATTCAAATAGTTGTTGGAAGCCAAGCCATGGGATACAGGGACTATTCTTCTAATCCAGACATACGCCCTAGGAGAATGAATGTCCTGGACCATTTTATGCTTGGAGAATGTCTGTTCACTAGCACACTGACTATCCATCTAGATGATAATCATTTTCAACACTACTAATAGTCTACACGGAAATCAAAACAATGTCATTCAATCAAAAACAATTGTGTCTATCCATAGTAGTACACAACTACTATACAGTGGTACACAACCACACCAAGTAGCACACAACTACTTAATCAGTGAAACATAGTCACAAATAGTGGAACACATCCCCTAAAGTAGCATACATCTGCTGTCCAGAGACATACAATCTCCATAACAATCATATCATATGATATCAACCTGCATATAAACAATATCATTATATAAACCGAGTCATATGGGCCATTCTTCCACTCAGATCTGTGAGATATGGAAGAGCATCTACCCTCAGAAAGTAAAACATCAACCATGGGCTATCTGGACTATTATTCTTAATCACAGAAGAATAATTGTCCCAGATTTTTGAGCTTGGACCATTCACCTAACTGGGCCATTCCTCCAGCACTAAACATAGTGCAACCTGGATAGAATGAGTCTACCCTAGGGAATGTGTGTCCCTAATTGTTGAACCTAGACCATTCACCTAACTAGGCCATTCCTCCAACACTAAACATAGTGCAACGTGGAGAGAATGAGTCTTCCCTAGGGAATGACTGTCCAGACCATTTCCTAAGGAAATGATTGTCCTGCACCAACCTCCAAAACGAACCATTCTTTGAAACTACTCACAACTATGAACTTCGAAAAAATGACTGCCCAACGAGGAAGACCATTCTACTTGATCACTACTCAGAGTGACTGCCGAGAAGAATGACTATCCTAGACCATTCCTCCACAGTGGCCACAAGGGGAATCACTATCTATGTTACATCAACAATCTATCGAACCATTTTCATTACAAAAATGACTGTCCAGTATGGACCATTTTTCAAACTAAGAAATGCCTTTCTATCAGAAATCTCAAACCACTTTCCGAACTGGAAATGAAATTCTCATCCTGGACCATTTTTCAAACTGAAAAATGACTTTCCATAAATCAATAACACATCAATTCTCCCTCTCAACCTGGGAGTAGTCTCTTCCTTTTTCAATAAGGTTCAGTCATCTCCACGAGCCTCATCTTGTTTCTAAAGTACACAAACTTTTCATCTTGGACAAAGGCTTTATCAAAATATCTGTTATCTACTCATCGATGGAGATATATTGGAGAACCACTTCTCTCTTCTGGATTTTATCACAGAGAATATACGTCTTGGTCTCAATGTACTTCGGTTTTTCATGGAACAATGCTTTTCTATGAAGGCTTTCACATAGCTCTGATCATTAAAATATATCATCAATACTTTTTTTTCCTACTAGTTCATGACATCGTGGTAAAGCTCAAACTAAAACATATCCAAGTAGCACTTCTCTTGTCATAATGAGAGTTTTTAATGGATTACCAATCCATCATCCCAGACTTCTGAGTAACCATTCTGATACACTATCTCTGTCATAGAAATTTTTCACCATGCCTCTGTTATGTATGAGAGGGTTTACACTAGGTTGTTTGAATCCATACATGGTACTCTTCCATGTTCATACAAGCATCTTTTTCTAGTATACCTCAAAACCTTCAGGTTTCTCTACATATGTTTCTTCTTCAATTACTATGTTGAGAAGAGCAATATTTTCATTCATATGATGTAAAATCCAACCCATGGATATTGCAGAATATATAATGGCTCATGTAGAGGTATGTCTAGTTACTGGGAAAATATATCATCATAGTCTTCTCCCTCCTTCTGGGAGAACCTCTAGTTTTGAATCTTGCAATGCTTCCATTCATAAGTCTTTCATACATTGTTCTTCATCATAAATTCCATTTATTCTACTCGATTGCTTCTAGTGGGTTCAAACCAAGCTGGTAGTCTTGTTATTCTCGATATAATGACTAGTTGTTCTGAATTTTCATGTTTCTTCCTCATGTTCCTCTTTAGTTTTTGGGTTCATGGACTCTTTTATAGATTCCATTCCTTGAAGATTCCAACTTCTTCCTTTTTTAATAGGATCATGGATGTATATGGAAAACCAAGGATACTTAAGGCTTCTTTTCGAGGAAGAATTCTTCTAAACTGAACAAGTGTTGCTCATCATGGCTGCTAATTTAAATTGGAACATGGAAAGATACTTCATAATCCTCAATGGATCATAATATTTAGGGTTAGCTCCCTCCTAATCCTTGCTTCATGAATGAATTTATGCTCTTATTTTGGAATTCTGTAATCAACTTCCTCTGTCTAAGACAGTCCACACTTCTGTCTGCATCCTTACTTCCTTTTGAAAAGTGTCACAATTATTTTTCTAATTTCCTCTTGATTGCTGACTTCTTTTTCTTTTGACTTCTTCTAGGTCTCCTTAGGTTTGATTATGATTTCGGATTTATCTTGTTTTAGAATAAGAAGTATGTTTTATCCTACTTGACTTTCTTTGAGGGTTCCCTTTCTTCGGACGTTGTTGATTCGTTTATCTCCTTCCTTTTCTTTAACTCAGGACATTAGTTCCTATAGTGACCATATTTTTGACATTTGAAGCATTGTATCTTTGACATATCCTTTTCTTGATTTGGTTTCTTTCTTGAGCCAAACCTATTCTTATTCCTAAAATTCTTGAACCTTGATGTGAAAGCTTTATGATCATATTTATTTTGGGGTTTCTCTTTTGCATTAATCCTTGATTCTTCTTATGCAAAGCAAGTCCAATGTTCTTCAAATGTGGGATACTCCTTCCTTGTGTTCATTCTTGCGACAAATGCATCCCATGTCTTCGGAAGACCATTGAGTACTATATTTACCAGTTCCTTCTCTCAAATGATTTCTTCAATAGATTGTAGTTGATATCTTAACTGAGAGACTCTCATAAAGTATGATGTTATGCTATCATCATCATTCATTTTCATGCCACGGATCTCATTCTTCAGACTCGTTACTTGTCCAATGTTTCCGACCGAGAAGAGCTTAGTTAGGGGATCGTACATCTTCTTATATGAGTCAATATGAGAAATGTAGGGTATAAAGTGGTATTTTATGGAGTCTACTATGATACTCATGTAATTGATGTCACTGTCCTTGAAATTCTCCATAATTGCAATGTTCTAAGGTTCCTTTTCTTTTCCTTCTTCAAACTGTGGTTCAACGATCTTTCCTTTCATGATATCCAACACTTTATTCTTGGAAAGGATGAGGTCAATCCTTCTCTTCCATGCTATGAAGTTAGAATCCCCTTCTAACTTGTTTTCTGACTTCATGGAGTAAGTCAAGACTACTTTGACTTGGTCAACCTTTGAATTTGACTTGGTCAGCCTTTGATTTTGACCAAAAAGATCAAACTTGACATCTTATCTTGATTAGAGTACCATGAGGTGTGACGGGTTAGGGAACACTAGGCTATCTAGAAACTAGATCAATATCTTCACCTAAGGTGCCTCAACAAGAGGGTTAGGATTTCGTTGCTACAACAAAAACTGACTGCAACTGCAACTGTAAACTGACAAAATCCTCCCAATCTATCTTCCAGTGGTTAGACTATTTGAAGATAGTGTGGGCCCATAACCTGTTATAAATAATATGTGTTCTCATTTAACCATATACAATATAGAAATATTGTCTCCCAACCATAGGCTGAAGACACCCCCGAACACCTTAACCTCACAGAGAATAATTTTGGAAGAAAAACCTAGGTCTAATAGCCAATCAATGTAGCATACCTCTCTCCAGTGCTAGAACATAAGGAAGAATGTCCAAACCATAACCAATAGAAATTCTAAGCCTAAACCAAGAATACAGGTTGATGTAGCTGCAACTGCAACTACTCTCCAGACTGGCGCACTTACCCCGTTTCTATAGTCCACACTCTTACATTTTTGAACTTATGAGATGTATCTTCAAAATTAGCTCTGGAATCCTATATTTATACTGTTTCTCCTTCGTTGTCTAGGTCAACTTCTCATTCTGGAGGATAAACACTCAATACTAAATACTTCATTTAGCTGACTTGTCTTCTAGGGCTATGTCCAATGCTTTAGGGTTTCTTCTTGCTTCCTGGAATATTGTATTCTTGTCAGGGTTACATGTGGAGGTTAATACCTCCCACAACTACCATAATATCAACACGGTTTACACTAGAAGAATCACACCATGTCATCAATAACATAAGGATTCTCTTTCATTCAAAATATTAATGCACTATGAGAATAGTTGATACTAAAGGTCATGATGGATTACAAGTTGATGATTCCCTTGATATTTTTTCGAGTGCTAATTTTTGCAACCTTTATTGGGAGGTGATGGACATGATTTTGATGTTGGTAAATATCTCATCAAATTCATAAAACTATTGTAGTGAATGTGAATTACAAATGGTCCATACATTGGAATTTAAGAAACCTAACTAGTGGTTCCAATCTGTGTTTGCATCCTATTGTTAGTAATGATATTGCTAAAAGATATCTATAAAATTATTCTTTCATAATTCACTATAAGATATGAAACAAGGTGTGCCTTCTTCAAGTTTCTTTGGATCTATTTAAATTAGAGATAACCCACTTAAGCTAAATCTAGTCACACCTTTAGTTGATCAGTGTTTCTATTGATTTTCTTAAAGATAATATTCTAGAGAAAGGTAGTGGAGATGGGACCATGTTTTTGGGGGCATGTAAGCATTGTTTCTTTAGTGTTTTCTACCTAGGTTTGATCCTAAAATGTTGTTTCCCTATATTTGTATTTGGATGCATATTCGAAATATTCTCCTTTGTATATAATTCATATAAATTTTTAACATACAAGGACTATTGTTGGTAAGATTCTGTGTGGTGAACACCACCCAAGAAAAGGCATCATAAAATCCACTAGGATGTGTATAAATTTATATAAATTCAATATTACTAAAGGAAATTCAACTCGAATTTAAAGGTTTTTGACATCTCTAGATATAGAATTTTGATTCAAAATTGTTACATTCATCTGCAAAATGTCAGGATATGGTCCTATGGAGACATTTCATAATATTAGAGATAAAACATTTGATGTATGAAGGGAAATGAATATTTTTGTAGAAATATGAGCATAGATTTTAATGGATTCCTTTTTCAAATCCCCATATTTTAAATATGAAACATAAGTTCAATTTAAAATGTAACATTCCACAGCTTAACCAAGGAACATTAATTTTGAAAAATACACATAATTGGAAAAAAAAAATTGCTAATTAAATGATATAGCTTACCAACTACAATTTAAACACATATTCAAATAGATTATGATACCCATAATTAAATGCATATACAACATTATGAATGAAAATGATTGTATCTAATAAATAATCTATAATAACACATAAAACCATTCTCATTCACAAAGTAAAATGCACAACCATAAGACTCATAAGAAAACTCAGATAATAGATAAATACTTCTTTTTAAAATGTTTATGAAACCAAATTTTTGGGAAGGATGTTCCACCCAGCCATAGAATTGATATTCCAAATCTCAATATAAAGTCACCCTCAAATCGGGGATATAAATCAACAAGAGAAGGGTTCCTCTCACAGTCCACTCAAAGCTAAAAATCACACAAACCAATAGTATTCTCCTACAACTATCCCATATTTCCTCCAACTCTCTACCTCTTGACGTTCTCTGTTAGACAACTGAGAGGGGGGGGTGAATCATTTGTTACTGTGCTTAAACAATTATACCCATTTTAAATTCATTACAAAACACTCAATGATGCTCACAATGATTCAGGGAAGTAAGTAATAGAATATTTAACATCAATCACACACATGAAGTATACAGAGACATATATTCCTAAGGAAAACCATAAAGGGAGAAATCCTCTTCTTCTTAATATGATAAGGAGTCTTTAATTTATGTACATTATCATTCTTATGAGAACCAACTCTTTGTGAGGTTACCACCTCTCTTTTACAAGATGCAACTTGTTGGGAGCACCAACTCCTTAGTTTCTCTAGCACCCACTAGAAAGAAGCACCAACTCCATGAGTGTTCCAACACGAACTGAATGGAAGCACCAACTTCCAGTCACATAGGAACCAACCTATATAAAAAATAACAATGGTTCTCCCTTGCACCACCCTACAACCCTGGTTTTTTTGGCAGCAACCAGATGGAAGCTACAACTCCCTATGTTCAAGCACCCACTTGAAACTATGTGGACAACAGTCCTCCATAGCACCACCCTACCACCCTGAGATATAAATATTTTCTTGCTAAAATTTATTACAGTGATACAATATTTATCAATGGATTACCAGTCTCATCACTGTTCTGCTACACTTTCTACTATGCCTGGATTAGTGTCTTCCTTCTCACATCTTCTTGTGCTTTCTGTTCTTATGCATTTTATGCTCTGTGTGCCATGTTTGTTTTATACTCTATGCTTCCCCTCTCCACTTTCACACATAATCTTGGATTCCTTATACATGCATCAATAACTATCCAAATTTATTTACAAAGAAACAACGACATTTCTTTTTCATGGCATTTTACTTTTATTCTTTCTCTCATCATCTATTACACTCTGCATCTCCAACGCTCAAGTCGGGAATCTCAAAAAATGATCAGGAATCATGATTCCAATGCTCATGAAAAATGATTCAGTTAGTGTAACTGAATCATAACTGATCAATAAATCATAAGATGAAACAACAACCCTTTGATCAGATTTTTTTTTATCAACATTGTTGGATTATATACGTAGAGACCTTTTTTACTTTTCAATGCCTATCCTCCTATTGGGAGCCTAGAAGTGATAGCTCCTTCCCCTATCTTCCTATGATGTGACCTTGGGCGATGTTATCTTTCAACCATTTGATTTAGGAAGCATGGTGGGCCCACAGCCCAGTCGAATTACCCAAAGCCCGAAATCTGAAATGAATAAGGACCATCGTATCTGGAGAAAATGCGATGACCATTAGATCAGCGAGAAACACATTAGTAGACCACATCTACAAGGACATGTGGCATACCAAATCAAAATACCACTTCAGCAAGGACACATGGTGCAATCAGACAATGACAAGTGTTAAGTTAAATTGTCATTTTAGGTACATGCCAATCATGAATTACAGACAAGTGGCATCTACTTGACTAATGACACATCATAAAGTGATGTAAGTAAGTTATGTCACTCCAGGAGTTTTACTTCGGGATTTTTACCACCAGCACTTGCCCAAAGTCCTGAAGTCTTGAATTCTGAAGTCCCATAGTGGACACAAAACGTTCGATCTAAATATCACTTCGGGAGCATTCTTGACCATCGATCTACTATAATGGAAGGATAGTGTAAGTGGAAGTATTAACCAACAACAATCGGTCTCCACCACTTATGACTTAATCAGCTGCTGATCACTCCGGAGGAAAATGGAGTAGCGATTATCCTAAAGTTTTGAAGTCCTGATCGCTGAAGTCCCAAAGAGCTGAAGGAGTTGAGAACCATCGATATGTAGGAGGACACATGCCAACAGATCATGAACTCTGGGTACTAAATACTCCAGAGGAAAGAAGAGAGTGAAAGCATCTAATCCCCCAAGTGAATCTCGACCATTGATTGAGAAGGGTGCCAAGGTCCATCGATATGGTCTTAGTAGAAAGTGTCGAAGTCCTAAAGCAGACTAGAGCCGTTGATTTGAGGAGGACACATGGCATGAATCTGTGGACTCTTGCTAAAATAATTTTGGGAGAGCGTGAAGGTTGATAATTGAAATCACTGAAGCCCGGAGTAGCGAATCATATCTCGACCGTTGATCAAGAAAAAGGACACGCATCAATGGATTTTCATCTCTAGAATATTGACATACGGAGGAAAGTAGGGTTTGAGAGTTGAAAGATCCTTTGGATAGGTGATCCAATGACCATTGTAGCTCTTCCTCCTGAGCTTTCTCTCCTTCTTCTCCGCGTTTTGTCCTTTCCATCGATGAAAATGACACTATTCCAGTAAACATGTCAACATTCTCAACCCAAGGAATGTACCCCTCCACTGATCTCTTAGTCGCTTGGGCATCCCATTCATTTTTCAGGGTCTCTCTAGCACAAGTAAGCAAGAATATATTTGTTGGGAGCTCAAGGGAACTCACTTCCAAGGGAAACGACTATGAAACAACAATAACCAACTCTTTTTCTAGTGCAACTCACCCAAGAGTTCACTCTTTAGGCCTAAAAACCTGCCTCTTCAATATATGGCTCCAAAATTCACCAAAAATGATACAACATGCTCCAGAATTCACCCAACCTTCTTGGTCTATCTCCAACGCTATTTTTTCTTACTCCTCTTCTTCTTGTTCATGCCAAACTCAATCTGAAAAACTACATGTTTCCCCCATATGTATTTCCTCTATTTTACCAAGACAATTGACTTATCACTATGATCAATGTTGATATTACTATATTATCATGCTTCCAATAACTATGGATGTGACTTCTACACCCACGCTCTGACATGTATTCTATGATTGGGCTCTCATACACTCAAACAAAAAAGAGATGGTTTCCCCAGTGATAATAAAATTCAGAAATTTGGGTTTCGATTAATACCAACAATTAATTACCTCCTTGGACCCCTCATAGACAATCCTAGACATTCCCATGTCTTGTGGATAAATCAACTCCCATCTCTGTCCATATTCCTAGAAGTTGGTATCACATTATATTTACTAAAATAAAAAATATGATTCAGATATTATGTCTCTTGGCCATAGCCATATTTATATATACATCATGCATTAATTAAAATGAGGATTATAGCAAGGATATTAAATTCCCGCTCCTCTACAATTGTTCATCGTCCTCATTGAACAACATCGTGCTAAATACATATACAAATTTACATCATAATATTCAAAAAATAAAATACTAAAAATCATTTTAATCTCCAACAACAGTCACAACCATAATCCCTTGTTCTTCTCAACCCGTTGACCCAAGGAATTTCCCCCCTTCATCACCTTCAATCCATCGAGTTGCACCACTCTTTTATCATGGATACGAACAAAAGTGACCAAGAATTCTGAAATGTGGTTCGAGAACTCTAGCTGCCAAAAATAGAGTCTTACATTTTATCTTTTATTTTCTTCAAAATTGAAAAACAATTGTGGGTATTTCTCCTGCATAGTTTCTTCATTCTCCCATGTTGCATCCTCAATACCGTAGAAGGTCCATTAAACCTTTACCAACCTTATGTATTTTTTCCTGAGCACTTTGATTTTTCGGTCGAGGATGTATATTCATTCCACCTAGAAATCCCCTTTGTTTTCCACCTAGATCATAGTCCAAAAAATTATGTGGTTATGGTCGGGAACATATTTCTTTAATAATCATACATGAAAAACATTATGCACTCTCATGGATGCAGGTAATGTTAACATGTATGTAATTGGAACTATAATCTCTATTGTTTCAAAAGGCCCACAACATTGTGCTGCCAACTTTAGGAAGCAACCCAATCTTATGAAAATTCTCTTTTCTTTCACTTTGAGAAAAACATGTTCACCCACTTTAAAATATCTTAAAACTTTGTTCTTGTCTGCATAAATTTTCTACCTTTCGTGGACAACCTTTAATTTCACCTGATCTTTTCCATATGATCTTCCATTTATCTCAAAAAATATGTCCTAATCACAACTCTGTCTACTGGGTTATCCCAACTCACTGGTGTGTTACACGTCCTACCATACAATGCTTCAAATGGGCTCATTTTTAATGAGGCTCATTACCCGTTATTGTAATAAAATTACACTAAGTGGATATAATCTTCCCACTTTGATGGATGGTCCATCACATACATTTTGAGCATGTATTCAATGATTCTATTAGTCCTCTTTATTTTCCCATCTAACTCTCGATGATATGTTGTACTAATATTTAAATGTGTCCCAAATACTTTGAACAAGAATTTCCAAAAATTTGATGTA
>ML789446.1:42014-67298 GCA_009831015.1 Picea engelmannii
TCATTGATGACCTCCTGGATAAATTGAGTGGCACCCAATTCTTTACCAAACTTGATCTTCACTTGGGCTATCACCAGATACGTATGAAAGAGGCCGACATTCCCAAGACCACCTTTCGCACTTGTGAGGGCCACTATGAGTTTTTGGTCATGCCCTTTGGCTTGTGTAACGCCCCCTCCACCTTCCAGAGCCTCATGAACCATGTCTTCCCCACTTTTCTCCGTCATTTTGTCTTAGTTTTCTTTGATGATATCCTCATCTATAGCAAAACCTGGATAGACCATCTTACTCATGTGGATCAAGTTCTCCACCTACTCTCTCAGCACCAACGTTTCCTAAAACAGTCCAAATGTGCTTTTGGTGCCTTAGAAGTAGAATACTTGGGTCATCTGGTGGCAAAGGATGGAATCAAGGTGGACGCGAAAAATATTGAAGCTATGAAAGACTGGCCTAACAGGTTATTATCGCAAGTTCGTTAAGAACTACGAAAAGATTGCAGCACCTCTCATGGCTCTCCTCAAAAAGAACACTTTCACTTGGACTCCAGCAGCTGCTCAAGCTTTTCAAACCTTGAAGACAACCATGTGCACCACTCCGGTTCTGGCCCTTCCTGATTTCACAAAGACCTTTGTGTTGGAATGTGACACCTCAGGGAAAGGAATCGACACTTTCCTTATGCAAGAGGGTTGACCTTTGGCCTTCACCAGCAAGCAACTATCTGAAAGGAATCTGGGCAAACCCATTTATGAAAAAGAAATGTTGGCGATTTTGCATGCCATTGAGTTGTGTCATCGTTATCTCTTGGGGCAACGCTTCCAAATTAAGACCAACCATCAAAGCCTCAAGTACTTTCTGGAACAATGCATTTCCTCCCAGGAGCAACAAAAATGGGTGACTAAGCTCTTTGGATATGATTATGAGATAATTTACAAGAAGGGAAAAGACAATGGCGTGGTGGATGCACTATCCCAAAAATATGAAGATGAAGGATCCCTTTTTTCTCTTTCCTTCATTGTACCCGATTGGCTCCAAGCTGTGCGCCAGGAATGGCTTCAAGATCCCAAAAGTTTTCATCTAATCCAGCAACTGCAGAACAAGGCTCCGACTTCCCCAAGGTACTCTTGGCTCCAGGATGAGCTTCGATACAAAGTTCGCTTGTATTTAAGTAAACAATCCAAGCTCAAATCCACAGTACTTTCTAAGCTTCATGCTACACCCACAGCGGGGCACTCAGGGTTCACCAAAACATATGACCGAGTCAAATGTTCTTTTTTCTGGGATGGTATGAAACAAGATATTCGTAAGTTTGTTGTTGAATGTGAGGTGTGTCAATGCAACAAGGGAGAAATAGTCAAATCTCCAGGCACCCTCCAACCACTTCTGATTCCCCCTGCTATTTCGAAGGATATCTCTATGGACTTTATTACAGGCTTACCCAAATCGGGGAATAAATCAGTCATAATGGTGGCGGTGGATCGCCTTTCCAAGTATGCTCATTTTTGTGCTCTTCACCACCCATTTATTGCATCCACAGTGGCTCAAATTTTCATGGACCAGGTCTTCAAGCTTCATGGCATACTGCACCCTATTGTTTCTAATCGAGACCCAACTTTCACAAGCAATTTTTGGCAATCACTGTTTAAGCTACAAGGCACACAATTGCGTCTCAGCTCATCTTATCATCCCCAGACGGATGGTCAAACAGAAGTTGTCAACAAGTGTTTGGAAACATATCTGAGGTGCTTTGCCTCTGAAAAAAAACACTAGTGGACTCAATGGTTACCCCTTGCCGAATGGTGGTACAACACTACATACCATACAACCACTCACATGACTCTTTTTGAAGTGGTATATGGACAGAAGCCACCTTCAGTTCTCTCATAATTACCGAGTACCTCAAAGGTCTAGGCGGTTGAAAAAACACTTACAGTCCGAGAGGATATCCTTCATACCCTTAAAGAGAACTTGGTCATGTCACAGAATAGAATGAAGCATCAAGCAGATCAAGGTCGCTCCTTTCGTTAATTTGCAGAAGGGGATCAGGTGTTTCTGAGACTGCAACCATATAAGCAAACTTCCCTCAAGGCCGAGAATTGTCAGAATCTAGCACCCAAATTTTATGGCCCTTACATAGTTCTCAAGCATGTGAGACAAGTCGCATATTAGTTATCTCTTCCCAGTCAGTCGAAGCTACATCTTGTTTTTCATGTTTCATGCTTGAAAAAGTTAATTGGAACCAGGTGCCAAATTCAAACCAACCTTCCAGAGTTAGCTGAAGAAGGATCCATTTGGCTATATCCAGAAGAGGTTTTGGATGAGCGTGAGTGTCGCCTGCATCAGAGAACCATCAAGGAAGTGCTAGTATAGTGGAATGATATGACTCTAGCAGATGCCACTTGGGAACCATCTACCATTTTGCAGCAGTTTCCACATCTGAAGCCTCAAAGACAAGGTTTTTTTTAAGGGGGAAGACATGTTAAGGCCCTAACCCACACATAGGTAGATCAATGTATTCGGATGTAATAAAGGTCAATATTAATAATTCCTTTCAATAAAATAGAATAAGGCGGATGTAAGAAGACCTAATAGAAGCTTCCGCTTCTAGAAGGATCTTCCTCTAGACGCCTTTCTTAATAGACATATTTAGTATAAATAAGGGTTGAGGGTATGAAAACCCTACCTTGGAGATTATTGTAACAGATCACTACTCAAATGGAGGTTGCCCCCTAGAAGAGGCCTGTGAACATTGCTTCCTGAATCAAAGTGTTATTTCAGTTGTTGTTCTCATATTATTTATGTGTTATTGTGGATGATTATGCTGGTTATATTACTGTTATTCTGCCATTCCTAGCATTTTATTTCTATTTTGCATATTTATTAGATCTGGTATCTTGCACTATAACTAGTTGGAATTTTAGACAACCTACCTCAGAAGAAAAAGTTCATAGGAAAAGTACATGATACCTACCCTTTATTTCATCATTTTCCTAAATACTCTAAATTCCATCCCTTGTTGCACACTTTCCATTAGGGAATATAATATGAACCATTTTGTAAATTCCTCTTCAAGAAGAATATGAAAGGACACATGGTAGTTACTATTTTTTTATAAAATAGGACAAAATCTCATGTGAAAGGGACTTTTGTCTTTTCAAGGATTTTATAGACCCAAGAACATTTTCAAGAAAATATACTTTGTTAACTAATATTTAGAATCCCTTAGGGCCAACATATTATAGAATAAATTTTGTGTATAAGTTCATTGTAGATTTGAACTACTTCAAGTGAAGATAACTACTATTTCTATGGAATGTAAGAATGCTTGTTTGTTGTAGATTGATTCTCATACAATATTTATCATCCTGTAGTTATTGATGTTTCTTTGAATATTTCAATGAATTGGGCTTTGTTGGTTTTTATTTTATACATTGTTGTGATATAGACTAATATGATTATATACATTTGTATCCATTTGTCTCCAATCTTTCTCATTTGTTTCAACTAACTATATATAAGTTGTGCAAGATTTTGGTTGCATTTGTAACTCACCGGTTACTCTAGTGTGCTCCTAGCTAGGATAGGTTAGCATAGATTAGTAGTGGATTAGTCGTCTTTGAATACATAGTCTTCATATACATATGGTCATTGCATCCTCTCCATCCATCTACTACCCCCCCACCAATACACCAGATAGTAGCCGCTAAGAAAACCAAAAGACAAGAATAAATGCTAGTTGGGCCAAATTCCAGATGGGACTCCTAGCTCAAACATTGTATAGTCTAGTTGTGACCATATAATGGGGAGAACCCCATGTTTTTTTCCGACGAATTTGATCCCATCATTAAATGGGACACCTAAATTAAAAGAGTTACAGATGTAACTTGAAGAGTTTTTAAAGAAGGGGTAGATATGCCCAAGTGTTCCAGCTTGGGGAGCCCTAGTTCTTTTTGTGAATAATAAATATGGAACATTAAGGATATGTATTTATTTCAAAAAATAGAATAAGTTCATAATAAAGAACAAATATCCATTTCCAAGGACTTATGATGTTTTTAATCAGCTAAAAGGTGCAAGAATATTTTCCAAGGATTGATGATGTTTTTGATCAGCTGAATGGTGAAAGAATATTTTCCAAGATTGAATTGAGATCAAGTTATCATCAAGTGAGGATAAAGGAAGAGGATATCATCAAGACAATGTTTATAACAAAGTATTTTTATTACAAATCCATGATAGTTCCATTTGGGCTATCAAATGCCCCAACTATTTTTACGAGTCGGATGAATGGTGTGTTTGGGGAGTACCTAGACAAGTTTGTAATTGTTTTATTAGATGATATTCTCATCTAATATAATTCTAAAGAGGAGCATGAGAATAATTTAACAATGGTTCTAAATATTTTAAGGGAGCATAAATTGTATACCGAGTTAAGTAAGTGCATATTTTATCAAAATAAGATTCACTACTTGGGGAATATTGTTTTAGCAGATGGGTTAGCAGTTGATCCAAAGAATATAGAGGCCGATAGAGGATGTCGAGTGCTAAGAAATTTGATAGATTTCATATCATTTATGGGTCTTGCAGGTTATTACTAAATATTCATAAAGGGTTCCACCCAATCACTTATTTACAAAATAAGGGAGTGAGATTTGAACGGACCTCTAGATGAATATTTTTTGGCGTGTAATGTGCTTGCAAGGAAGGGCTCGATGGACTTCCTCAATCAAAAGGATCACATGGTGTGCTACGAATATAGAAAATTAAAAGAGAATGAAAGCAATTATGATACACATGACTTGGAGTTATAAATAATGGTTCATGCATCAAAACTGTGGAGAAATTACTTCATGGGGACAATATTTGAGTTAATGATAGACCATTATGGTCTAAATAATTTGTTTGGAGAACCAACATTAAATTCCAGACAGGCTAGATGGTTGGAAGTTATTAGTGAATGTGACTTTGAAATTAAGTATATAAAAATAAAGGAAAATAAGGTGGCTAATGCACTCAGCGAAAGATCTCATAAAGTGCACATTTCATCCATCATCATGTTCAACAAATATTTAAAAGACATAATTTTAGAGGCAACAAATTCAGATCATCAATATTTAAATATAAAAGAGACATTACAACGAGGAAATTTACAACAAAAATTTAATTATTATGAGTTGAAGGAGGATGGAATCCTCATGTACAAAGGAAAAATGTATGTGCCAAATTAAGGAGAGATGAAAAATATAGTGTTGAGGGAAATTACAACGAGGAAATTTACAACAGAAATTTGATTATTATGAGTTGAAGGAGGATGGAATCATCATGTACAAAGGAAAATTTTATGTGTCAAATTAAGGAGAGATGAAAAATATAGTGTTGAGGGAAATGCACAATGTGTCATATGTTGGGCACCCAAGATATCATAAGACAATTTCAATTGTAAGAATCCAATACTTTTGTCTAGGAATGAAGAAATAAGTGGCTAATTACATAGCCAGGAATCTAGAGTGCTATAAGGTGAAGATAGAGAATAGACATCCATCGAGGCTGCTACAACCGTTACCCATACCTAAATGGAAATGGGAAGTGGTTAAAATTGATTTCATCACAAAGATAGCTAGAACAGTGAAGCAACACGATTCCATCATGGTGGTGGTTGATAAATTAACAAAAGCTACACATTTTATTCCTTTGAAGACCACACAGAAGGAAAGAAATATTGTCGATATTTACATGAAATAGGTTTCCAAGCTACGTGGAGTGACTAAGGACATTGTTTCAGATGGAGATCCAAAATTTACATCAAATTTTTGGAAATTCTTGTTCAAAGTATTTGGGACACATTTAAATATTAGTACAACATATCATCGAGAGTTAGATGGGAAAATAAAGAGGACTAATAGAATCATTGAATACATGCTCAAAATGTATGTGATGGACCATCCATCAAAGTGGGAAGATTATATCCACTTAGTGTAATTTTATTACAATAACGGGTAATGAGCCTCATTAAAAATGAGCCCATTTGAAGCATTGTATGGTAGGACGTGTAACACACCAGTGAGTTGGGATAACCCAGTAGACAGAGTTGTGATTAGGACATATTTTTTGAGATAAATGGAAGATCATATGGAAAAGATCAGGTGAAATTAAAGGTTGTCCACGAAAGGTAGAAAATTTATGCAGACAAGAACAAAGTTTTAAGATATTTTAAAGTGGGTGAACATGTTTTTCTCAAAGTGAAAGAAAAGAGAATTTTCATAAGATTGGGTTGCTTCCTAAAGTTGGCAGCACAATGTTGTGGGCCTTTTGAAACAATAGAGATTATAGTTCCAATTACATACATGTTAACATTACCTGCATCCATGAGAGTGCATAATGTTTTTCATGTATGATTATTAAAGAAATATGTTCCCGACCATAACCACATAATTTTTTGGACTATGATCTAGGTGGAAAACAAAGGGGATTTCTAGGTGGAATGAATATACATCCTCGACCGAAAAATCAAAGTGCTCAGGAAAAAATACATAAGGTTGGTAAAGGTTTAATGGACCTTCTACGGTATTGAGGATGCAACATGGGAGAATGAAGAAACTATGCAGGAGAAATACCCACAATTGTTTTTCAATTTTGAAGAAAATAAAAGATAAAATGTAAGACTCTATTTTTGGCAGCTAGAGTTCTCGAACCACATTTCAGAATTCTTGGTCACTTTTGTTCGTATCCATGATAAAAGAGTGGTGCAACTCGATGGATTGAAGGTGATGAAGGGGGGAAATTCCTTGGGTCAACGGGTTGAGAAGAACAAGGGATTATGGTTGTGACTGTTGTTGGAGATTAAAATGATTTTTAGTATTTTATTTTTTGAATATTATGATGTAAATTTGTATATGTATTTAGCACGATGTTGTTCAATGAGGACGATGAACAATTGTAGAGGAGCGGGAATTTAATATCCTTGCTATAATCCTCATTTTAATTAATGCATGATGTATATATAAATATGGCTATGGCCAAGAGACATAATATCTGAATCATATTTTTTATTTTAGTAAATATAATGTGATACCAACTTCTAGGAATATGGACAGAGATGGGAGTTGATTTATCCACAAGACATGGGAATGTCTAGGATTGTCTATGAGGGGTCCAAGGAGGTAATTAATTGTTGGTATTAATCGAAACCCAAATTTCTGAATTTTATTATCACTGGGGAAACCATCTCTTTTTTGTTTGAGTGTATGAGAGCCCAATCATAGAATACATGTCAGAGCGTGGGTGTAGAAGTCACATCCATAGTTATTGGAAGCATGATAATATAGTAATATCAACATTGATCATAGTGATAAGTCAATTGTCTTGGTAAAATAGAGGAAATACATATGGGGGAAACATGTAGTTTTTCAGATTGAGTTTGGCATGAACAAGAAGAAGAGGAGTAAGAAAAAATAGCGTTGGAGATAGACCAAGAAGGTTGGGTGAATTCTGGAGCATGTTGTATCATTTTTGGTGAATTTTGGAGCCATATATTGAAGAGGCAGGTTTTTAGGCCTAAAGAGTGAACTCTTGGGTGAGTTGCACTAGAAAAAGAGTTGGTTATTGTTGTTTCATAGTCGTTTCCCTTGGAAGTGAGTTCCCTTGAGCTCCCAACAAATATATTCTTGCTTACTTGTGCTAGAGAGACCCTGAAAAATGAATGGGATGCCCAAGCGACTAAGAGATCAGTGGAGGGGTACATTCCTTGGGTTGAGAATGTTGACATGTTTACTGGAATAGTGTCATTTTCATCGATGGAAAGGACAAAACGCGGAGAAGAAGGAGAGAAAGCTCAGGAGGAAGAGCTACAATGGTCATTGGATCACCTATCCAAAGGATCTTTCAACTCTCAAACCCTACTTTCCTCCGTATGTCAATATTCTAGAGATGAAAATCCATTGATGCGTGTCCTTTTTCTTGATCAACGGTCGAGATATGATTCGCTACTCCGGGCTTCAGTGATTTCAATTATCAACCTTCACGCTCTCCCAAAATTATTTTAGCAAGAGTCCACAGATTCATGCCATGTGTCCTCCTCAAATCAACGGCTCTAGTCTGCTTTAGGACTTCGACACTTTCTACTAAGACCATATCGATGGACCTTGGCACCCTTCTCAATCAATGGTCGAGATTCACTTGGGGGATTAGATGCTTTCACTCTCTTCTTTCCTCTGGAGTATTTAGTACCCAGAGTTCATGATCTGTTGGCATGTGTCCTCCTACATATCGATGGTTCTCAACTCCTTCAGCTCTTTGGGACTTCAGCGATCAGGACTTCAAAACTTTAGGATAATCGCTACTCCATTTTCCTCCGGAGTGATCAGCAGCTGATTAAGTCATAAGTGGTGGAGACCGATTGTTGTTGGTTAATACTTCCACTTACACTATCCTTCCATTATAGTAGATCGATGGTCAAGAATGCTCCCGAAGTGATATTTAGATCGAACGTTTTGTGTCCACTATGGGACTTCAGAATTCAAGACTTCAGGACTTTGGGCAAGTGCTGGTGGTAAAAATCCCGAAGTAAAACTCCTGGAGTGACATAACTTACTTACATCACTTTATGATGTGTCATTAGTCAAGTAGATGCCACTTGTCTGTAATTCATGATTGGCATGTACCTAAAATGACAATTTAACTTAACACTTGTCATTGTCTGATTGCACCATGTGTCCTTGCTGAAGTGGTATTTTGATTTGGTATGCCACATGTCCTTGTAGATGTGGTCTACTAATGTGTTTCTCGCTGATCTAATGGTCATCGCATTTTCTCCAGATACGATGGTCCTTATTCATTTCAGATTTCGGGCTTTGGGTAATTCGACTGGGCTGTGGGCCCACCATGCTTCCTAAATCAAATGGTTGAAAGATAACATCGCCCAAGGTCACATCATAGGAAGATAGGGGAAGGAGCTATCACTTCTAGGCTCCCAATAGGAGGATAGGCATTGAAAAGTAAAAAAGGTCTCTACGTATATAATCCAACAATGTTGATAAAAAAAAATCTGATCAAAGGGTTGTTGTTTCATCTTATGATTTATTGATCAGTTATGATTCAGTTACACTAACTGAATCATTTTTCATGAGCATTGGAATCATGATTCCTGATCATTTTTTGAGATTCCCGACTTGAGCGTTGGAGATGCAGAGTGTAATAGATGATGAGAGAAAGAATAAAAGTAAAATGCCATGAAAAAGAAATGTCGTTGTTTCTTTGTAAATAAATTTGGATAGTTATTGATGCATGTATAAGGAATCCAAGATTATGTGTGAAAGTGGAGAGGGGAAGCATAGAGTATAAAACAAACATGGCACACAGAGCATAAAATGCATAAGAACAGAAAGCACAAGAAGATGTGAGAAGGAAGACACTAATCCAGGCATAGTAGAAAGTGTAGCAGAACAGTGATGAGACTGGTAATCCATTGATAAATATTGTATCACTGTAATAAATTTTAGCAAGAAAATATTTATATCTCAGGGTGGTAGGGTGGTGCTATGGAGGACTGTTGTCCACATAGTTTCAAGTGGGTGCTTGAACATAGGGAGTTGTAGCTTCCATATGGTTGCTGGAATAAGAACCTCGATTGTAAATGGATTGAACGATTGTTTATTTGTTTATTCGGATATTAAACTGTAACTGTTGTAAAACGTTAACTCAACTATTGTAAATTCAGTAATGACTGAACATAAATAGTTTTTACTTCATCTATTGCATCTAAGTTTTTTTTTTTTAAAACCACCCACTCAACGGTGGAATGTCCTCGCCCACATGTTTTGTGTCTGCATGTTCTTCCTTGATTTTTGCCACTCTGGTCTTGCCTCTAAACCACTTAGCCGGCTAGATCTTACCTCTGCGGACAGTGTAAATTCATGGCCCCCTTTTTCCCACTGATCTTTTTTGCACTGCCTCCCTTAGCCAAGTTTGACTTCCTACCTCAGCTCCCAACCTCTACTATGCATTTTATTGGTGTAGCAAGGATATTGTTGAGAAGATTTTTTTCCTCTGGGCTGGCCGAATATTTATATAAATCGATCAAGGGATGGATGTATGGTTAATAATGTGGAATCAGAGAGATAATCATAGTTACATTAGCAACGATATTTGGCATCGCTTAGCATTGTTGTTAGCATTGTTTTAACTTTAGCTTGCGGGCATACATAGCGCAGTACTGTGGTTAGTACTGCCTACACTTAATCCGAGTTGGGTCATTATGAGCATGCAAGGATAGCATGTTACCCTGCAGGATGGCATGGTGAGAACAACGAGCCGTCCCTCCCTTGATCCTTGGTATCTGATTTTCTCCATGGGGCGTATCCTTGGTTATCCCCGAAATACGAGCACCCCGAATGAAGGTTGCATAGACTAAGCAATCGGGATATCCAGTGTTGGGAAACGATAAAACCCCAACAGCTCCATGCCCCTTTCCCCAACCAATTTCGAGCTCCTCCCCTAACTATTCTGAGTATAAATTTAAGACGACAACGACTTCTCAGACCAGCTGCACGCCACACCTTCGTGGCTGTAGCGCCACCCCCTTTTTTTCCCTCACAAACCGCATAGGGTTACTCCCTTTTCTTCTGGGCGTTTCATTAATCAGAAATCACGAGAACCTCGCATTCTCTCCCTGCACAGATCCTAGATTTCGTAACGACGCCCTGTCTCCTTATTTTATTAATGACCGACAGAAACCCCTAAATTTGATTGTTCTCTCCTTTTCCTTAATCCTCGCCGCAATTGGTTGCCTTGGACGTGCACTGGCCTAGTGTTGGTAGCGTTTGATTGTAAGAGATGCCCGACCAGTCGATGCCAGCAACCAAATGATAGCATGCAGACCGCGTATTAAGAACCGTTAAAGGTTAGTTCTGGTCTTGTTTGTGTAGTTGAGACTGCTATTAATAGCCTACCTTGTGAAGTCTGTGTTATTTCCATTGAATTTTATTATAATATAAAAGTTTTTGTAATCATAAATGTAAATCTTGTTATTTAATTGAATTTTATTATAATATGAGGGTTATTGTAATATAAAGGTAAAATCTTTGACCTATCTTTCGAAATGTTATTGTAATATAGGAATGATGTTAGGTTTAGGATTAGGGTAATGTGCTAGCAAATTCTTGGTGAAGGATATTGCAGTTTATTTGTTTTGACAATAATTAAATGTTGGAAATGGTAAATTATTTGCAAGGTTCTGTAACATAAAATGTAAAGTGGTTATCATGTATGGTAAGGGTTGTTGCAGTTGTGGCTATTAGATAAAAGAGATATTTGTGTTGGATATGGGATAATCCTTCCTTATTGGTGAGTATTAATTTTCTACATTGATTGTAGCATATAATTAACCAATGTAATTGACACCTCTTTTGTACTTAGGGAATAACACTATAGATTTATTGATTTTTAGTAAATATAGAATTGATACATATAAGACACCTCTTTACTAATTAGCGCTATTTGAGATTTCGTCATGATAAAATAAATGGTGCTAACATGTTGGAGTTAGGACTATAAGTGAATAATCTAGAATGATTATACCCTTCCGCTCTCATTGTAAACTTGATTACTCTATGGTAAGATTGATGACCATAGAATCTCTTGATTTTCTAGATGTAATATTGATTGTGAATGGTTGGTAAGTCGGATTCTTGTGCCTAGCAGATGGAATGGCTGATTAAATGTGTTCTAATGTGCTAACTAGCCTTGATGACTTTGGATTGATTTAGAACTAGATTATAAATGCGTGGTTAATTAAAGTTAATGTATGATGAATTACAGTAAAGATTACTCTCACCCTTGGTTTAATTGATTTTGGTTGATATAACAAATCTGGGTTACTCATTGATGTTGGTAGATTTAGAATTTATAGTGTTGGTATTGATTGTGTCGGGCGGGATGTAGACACCTCCATGTTCCTCAGAACAGACGCCAGGCCTGAGACCTTAAATGGTTAAAATTGATGGGAACCTGGGCTTGAGCGTTGCTTATGTGTCTTGGAGGTCCTAACCATTGCAGGGTAGGACGGGCGGGTAGTCAGTCCTATTTATTTATCATCAATTATTGTTCATTACTGACAGAAACTACTAGTTTCTGCCTGAGCAGTCGGCCAGGAGCCTATCTGACATTCTCTCTCTCTAGAGCAGAGAACTAAGATTAAATGCCCTGCTTTCCTGTGCAGAAATAGTAAAATATACTACTATGGATTCTTCCATCTATGTTCGTACTATACTTAACACAGTATGTCGTTTAATGCTTGCAGTTACTTGTTTTGTGCCTTATGTCTTCTTGTTGTGATCATGGTGGTTGTGTCTTGTTAGTCGTCGGGTGGCGACGTAGAGTCATGTGTGTCTGGTTCCTTTTTACACACACGCACACACTTAAACAAAAAAAAAATTGCACCTATTTTCCGAGTTGTTGTCGTAACGAGGAGGGTTTTTACAACCACATAATTCATTGGACTATGATCCAGGTGGAAAATGAAGGGGATTTCTAGGTGGAACCAGTACACATCCTAGACCAGAAAGTCAAAGTGCTCAAGAACAAATACATAGGGTTGGTAAAGGTTTAATAGACCTGCTACAGTCCTGAAATGCAACATGGGAGAATGAATAAACTATGTGGGCAAAATAACCACAATGTTTTTACAATTTTGAAGAAAATAAAAGATAAAATTTAAGACTCCATTTTTTGGCGGCTAGAGTTCCCGAACCACACTTCAGAACTATTGGTCACTTGTGTTCGTATCCCTGATAAAAGAGTGGTGAAACTAGATTAATTGAAGGTGCAGAAGAGGGCATATTCCTAGGGTTCGCGGGTTGAGAAGAACGGGGGATTATGGTTGGGACTACTATTGGAGAGTAAAATGTTTTTCAGAATTTTATTTTTTGAATATTATGATGTAAATTTGTATAAGTATTTAGCATGGTGTTTTTCACTAAGGACAATGAACAATTGTAGGGGATGGGGAGTGTAACATCCTCACTATAATCCCCATTTTAATTAATACATAATGTATATATAAATATGTCTATGTCCAAGTGACGTAATATGCGAATTGTATTTCTGTTTTTAATAAATATAATGTGATACCAACTACTAGGAATAGGGATAGAGATGGGAGTTGATGTATCCACAAGAGAGGGTAATGTATAGGAGTGTCTAAGAGGGGTCCAAGGAGGTAAGTAATTTTCGGTATTAATCCAAACGCATATTTCTGAATTTTATTATCCTTGGGGAAACCATATCTTTTTTTGTTTGAGTGTATGAGAGCCCAATCATAGAATACCTATCAGGGGGTGGGTGTAGAAATCACATCCATAGTTATTGGAAGCATGGGAATATAGTAAAATCAACATTGAGCATAGTGAGAAGTCAAATTTCTTGGGAAAATAGAGGAAATTCATATGGGGGAAATAGCTAGTTTTTCAGATTGAGTTTGGCTTAAACAACAAGCAGAGGAGTAAGAAAAAATAGTGTTGGAGCTAGACCAAGAAGTTTAGGTGAATTCTTGAGCATGCTGTAGCAGTTTTAGTGGATTTTGGAGCCGCATATTGAAGAGGTAGGTTTCTAGGACTAAAGAGTGAAATCTTGGGTGAGTTGCACTAGAACAACATTTGTTTGTTGCTGTTTCCTAGTATATTCCCTTGGCAACGAGTTCCCTTGAGTTCCCAACAGAGATGTTATTGTTTACTTGTGGTAGAGAGACCCTTGAAAATGAATAGGATGCCCAAGGGACTAAGAGAAGTGAAGGGGTACATTCCTTGAGTTGAGCAGGTCAAGAGGAAGAGAGTTGGAGAAAATTCAAGATATTTGTAGGAGAATACTAGTGGGTTGTGTGATTTTGACATTTGAGTGGACTGTGCGAGGAATCCTTCTCTTGTGGATTTATAGCCCCAGCTCGAGGGTGACTTTTTATTAATATTTGGAACATCAAGTCTATGGTTGGGTGGAACGTCCTTCCCAAATAGTTGATTGCACAAATGTTTTAAAAAGACAAGTATTTATCTATTATCTGAGCTTTCTTATGAGTCTTATGGTTCTTCATTTTGAATGAGAATGGTTTTATGTGTTATTGTAGATTATTTGTTAGATACATTCATGTTCATTCAGAATTTTGTAGATTCATCTAATTATGGGTATCAGAATCTAGTTGAATATGTGTTTAAATTGTAGTTGTTAAGCTACAAGATTTAATTAGCAGAAGAAATTTTCCAATTTATGTGTATTTTTTACAAGTAATGTTCCTTCGTTAAGTTGGGGAATGTTACATTTTTAAATTCAACTTATGTTTCCTGTTTAAAATATGTTTCCTCCATAGTACCATATCGTGATATTTTGCAGATGAATGTAACAATTTTGAATCAAACTTCTATATCTAGAGATGTCAGAAACCTTTAAATTAGATTTCAATATCCTTTAGTAATATTGACTTTATATAAATTTCTACACATCCTAGTGTATTTTATGATGCCTTTTCTTGGGCAGTGTTCACCACACAGAATCTTACCAACAACATTCCTTGTATTTTACAAAATTATATCAATTATATACAAAGGGGAATGTTTGGAATATGCACCCAAATCCAAATATAGGGAAACCTCATTTTAGGATCAAACATAGGTGGAAAACATTCATGAAACAATGCTTACCTTGTTTCATATCTTATAGTGAATTATGAAAGAATAGTTGTATAGATATCTTTTAGAAATATCATTACTAACAATAGTATGCAAACATAGATTGGAACCATTAGTTAGGTTTCTTAAATTCCAAAGTATGGACCATTTGTAATTCACATTCACTACAATAGTTTTATGACTTTGATGAGATATTTACCAACATCAAAATCATGTCCATTGCCTCCTAATAAAGGTTGCAAAAATTAACACTCTAAAAAAATATCAAGGGGATCATCAACTTGTAAAATGAGAAGAATCAAGAAGATCTATTATATTAGTCAAAATAGTGTAAAGGTTTAGGGCATTTTACCTAGAGTTTAAAGAAAATAAATGCATCTTCATCATGACCTTTAATATCAACTATTCTCATAATGCATTAATATTTTGAATAAAAGAGCATCCTTATGTTATTAATGACATGGTGTGATTCTTCTAGTGTAGACTGTTAAACCATCTTTAAAGAAGCATTTCTTCAATTCTAAATATTATAATGGTAATATGAGCATGGACATATAATTTTTAAATCTGTATCTACAAAAAAAAACATTGTATTTAAAAAACCAATTAACATATATATGCTTCCAATATTACACTTGTAACATACAATCATGATATTTGGCCTACTTGTTTGTTTTAGTTGTTTGATTTTTAAATTTAAATTTGGAGTTTCTAAAATCAAATCTCATGCACATTTCTTACGTATCTCTATTATTAAAGATTTAGGGATTTTGGTTTTTGTTCTCTTTAAATCAGAAGGATTCGGGGATTTTAGAAAAAAAAAAAATCTAAGATAAAAAAATGCCCATTGCATATTAATTATTGATGATTTATCTTCCATTAGTTTAATCCATCTCTACGGTGCAATTTACAATCTATGGTCGCAATGCATTTTATTTTCATTAGTTTCTATGTTGTGCTTATCAAATTTAATATTGATTTTCTCAATCAAGCTTGGAAAATGGAAGATTTATGTTGGGGTTTTCTCACTCTGGACCCAAGGTCGGGGACTTTGCAGCTAGGTTTTCGCTAGCTGCATCCTAGAAACTCTATGGAGAAGGGCGAGCACAAGCGAGAGCCACTACCAGGGCGAGCATGATCTACGGCATGGCGAGTCTCTGCAACGGGAAGGGAAAGCGAGGGTCCAACTGGTGATGGCGGAGGAAATGAAACCCTGCGGGCTCTTTGTAGTGGAGAGACTTTGCGATGAGTATGCGCGAGCGAGGGCTCTATGGATGGCAGTGGAAATGAAACCCTACGTGGGTTGTCTCCTATTCAGGGCCGACCTTCACCCTGCAATGTTGAAAATGTAATGACTACTGGTGAGGTTTTTCTTTCTTCCAGGGCATCCTTCATTTTGGTGTTAGAGGGCTTGACTCGGCGGTGGTGTTTATCATTGGAGTTTGCGGTGGTGGTGGATTCAGGGGTTTGTTGCAGCAAGTGTTTTGTCTTCTCTTTGGTTTTTATAGACCCTCTTGAGCTCTTCGTCCTTGGAAAGAAGAGGTTTCAGACCAGATCTTTGAGGTCCTCATTGGGGGTGTGCGGGTCCTCACTAGGGGTGTGTGGTGTTGGGTAAACACTTTCAGGTCCATTGGGGGCATGCGGTGTTGGGTAAACACTTTGAGGTCCTTTGGGGGCCTATGACTTCTGGTTTAGTTTCTTTTCTATGTTTCTTGAGGTTTTTTTCCCTCTTCCGTATCTCTTTTTGCAGCCCGCACGCTCGTTATCATCTTTGATGACTTTCTGGTTCTTTTGAGGATGTGATCGTTTATGTTTATGAGCATGGTTTATGAACTAGTTTTTCTATAAACATATGTAAGATCAAGAAGATGTAAACAAATTATATTTTCACTAATATAATTAAGCAAATTTTCTATTAGAAATGGAAGATTTCTATTTCAAATTTAAAATGTGTTTAATGTCCAATATTTGAATATGTTGATTTATTTGTTGAATTGTTTGTATTAATAATTCATGGTCATGTTATGTTTTTCATGTAATTCTATTTTTTTATATATATCATTCTTTAATTATTTTATTTATTTATTAATTATTTTTTTTAATTTCCATATATATAATGATGTAGTTGAATAATTTGATTTTTTTCTATGTTTGAAAATGTTGATTTTTTTTTTTTAATTTTAATAATTTACGTATTTACTATATTTTTGTTTATATATTATATATCTTAAATGTATTCGTTATGTTTTTTTAGCATATTATTATTTTATATGTATCTGTTTGATTATATATAATTTATTTTTATATTTTAAATTATTTCCATGATTTATTTATTGTGTTTGCTGGTATTTATATCATATATGTATTTATTTGATTATTTAGAAAGTTTATATATTTTATTTTTATTTTAACTGAAAGATTTTAATTTTTATTATAATAATTAAATGTATAAATTTTGTGTTATATTTTTTCAAGTATTTATTAGTGTTTATAATTTTAAATTTTTTTATTATATATACGGTTTTAATTTGAATAATTTTTTATTTAATTTGTTTTAATGTATATAAAATTGTTTTGTTTTTTTATTTAATAAGTAATTCATCATTTATGTTAATTATTTTCATGATGATGAAGAAGAATAAATAGACCTTTCTCCTTTTGATTGTAGAGTGTATATTTATAATATGTATTTTGTTGAGTGTGGATATATAATTATAATATGTTTATTGCAATTTTGTTAGCTTACTTTTATTGTTTTGTCTTTTCTATCAAATTTGTGTAATTTAAATGATATAATGATTTTTTTGTTTGATGTAAAAAGATGGATTTATAGTATATATAAATATATAAATATATATATATATATATATATATATAATTTTTTAATTTAAAGAATATAATGAGTTTTTTATTTAATGTAAAAAGATGAATGTGTATTAAAAATTATGATTTTTTTATATTTTTATATTATTAATATTTATTTATGCTTATATTTTTTAATTTAATCACATTTCATATTATTAATGATTTTCTATTCGGCATAAGCAGATGGATTTATTTAAAAAGGTATGATATATATATATATATATAGGTTTGATGGATTTGTATTTAAAAAGGTATGATATCATACCTTTTTAAATACAAATCCATCATACCTTTTTATATATATATAAAAGGTATGATTGATTTGTATTTAAAAAGGTATTATATTTATATATCTATATATGTTTATAGTTTTTTAATTTAATAACATTTTATGTTATATATCTTATATGTAATTGTTTCATGTTTTTATATGTATTTGTTTGATGTTTTATGTCTTGATTATATTTATTAATTTTAATTTTATATTTTATTTAGTTTTTTTACATAAAATTAAATTTATTAATTTATTAATCAATTTATTATTTATGTTATTTAATTTTTATGTAGACCTTTTTCTTTTTGAGTGTGGGTATATATTTATAATATGTTTGTTGTCATTTGGTTTGTTTACTTATAGTGCTTTGGGTTCTCTATTAAATTTAAACAATTCAATTCACATAATCACATAATGGATGTATTTGTGATTTTTATTTGATGTAAAAAGATGGATTTGCATAAAACTATATATTGTTATATTATGAATTTGTTTAATGGTTGTTCTCCTTTTATGCAAGGAAGTTGTATGTGAGGGTTGAGTTTAGGATTAGGTTTGGATTTTAAGATTTAAATTATTAAGCTTAGTAATAGGATTAGAAGCCAACTTTAAGGTTGAGTTTAGGGAGTTAGAAATAATATTAAGATTTAGGGATTTAGGTTTAATGTTATCCTAGATTATCTTAGCCCAGGCCAGGTTAGGATAAGGTATGTTAGCTTAGGCTAGGCTTGGTTAAGATAATTTAGTTTAAGGTTGTTTAATTTTTGTTAATTACGTTAACATTAGATTTACCATAGCAATTTGAACTTCTTTGTATGCTTGTTTCTCCATATGCGATGTTGCACCATATCCACCCAACCATAGGCACCTACTTGTGCCACCCCTGAGCATAACATATACATCATGGGAAACCCCTCTACATAAGGGGAGAAATCACTTAGGGAGAAATCATAGAAACCTTCTTATAGAGAAAATATTTGTGAAGAAAAAATAACCAAGAACAAGCTCTATCCACTAGAGCAAACCACAAAGAAGATAAACCAACAATATAGATGTAGCACACCATAGCTAGAGCATTAGGGTGTCTAGCTTCCACTAATGTGCTACCAAGATATAACCATCAATGAAGTTGCACCTCTCTAGCTAGAGCGCTAGAGTAGTTGAACTTCATCGTGAACATCACAAAACAAAAAACCTAGCGAAATTTATGAGTAAACCCTAACCCAGATGCACCATAATTCCTTCGTTCTATAGGTGTAGCTGCAGTTGTAGCTCTCCACAAAACTTTCATTATATCTCCATGAAAGAGTGTGCCAAATAAGGAAGGTGTCACTCTTATTTTTACTAATCCATCTATTGATTTTTCTGGTAGGGCCAACTTGACTTCTTGGAAAATATATTTTTTGTTTATTTTTTTCTTCTAGAGCTAATTTTACTTCTAGAGAATTATATGTCTTCTTTACTATTTTCTGTGAGGTAGACTTCTCTTATGGGATCTTCTTTGACTTCCAACGATTTTCATTTAACGCCTTGGAAATGTCATCTATAAGAAAGGTTATCCCATACGTGAATTCCTCCTATAGCTACTAGAAACATCAACAAATGTAGGGTAGGGTAGGTTATGTTAAGGTAGGATAGACTAGGCTATCTTGAGGTAGTTTAAGGTAGGATAGGTTAGGATACCCTAGGTTATGGTATGGTAGGCTTGGAAAAAAACCTTAAGGTCAAGCTTAGGGATTTAGACATGGGATTGAGACTTAGGTATTTAGGCTTAAGTTTAGTGTACGATAGGATATGCTAGGATAGGACAGGATAGGTTAGGCTATGTTTGGATAGGGTAGTTTAGGTTAGTATATGGTATGGTAGGGTAGGTTAGGTTAAGGTAGGCTATAGTAGTGTAGATTAAGGTAGGCTATAGTAGTATATATTAAGGTAGGGTATGCTATATTATCCTAGGTTAAGGTAGGGTAGGCTACATTAGGCTAGTCTAGGCTGCCCTTCATTATGGTAGGTCAGTTTTCCTCTAGGAAATTTTAGGGTTATGGTAAGGTAGGTTAGGCTAGGGGAGGGTAGGATAAGGTAGGATAAGCTAAGTCAGGGTATTATAAGGTAGGCTAGGGTAGGATAAGATAATTTAGGATAATCTAAGGTAGGTTAGGGTAGTCTAGGTAAGGTTATGATAGGATATGTTATGCTAGGTTAGGTTAGTGTAATCAAGGTTAGTATAGGCTAGGTTAGTGTAACGAATGTTAGGCTAGGCTAGGTTAAGGTAGGTGAGACTAGGATAGGTTAAGGTAGGTTAGGGTAGGTTAATTTAACCTAACTTAGGCTAGGTAAGCAAGAATATGTTAAGGTATGCTAGGCCAATTTAGGGTATGGTAGCTTATGATAGTCTAGGTTAGGCTAGGAGAGGGTAGGATAGGGTAGGTTATGATAGGATATGACAATATTGTTATGTTTTAGCTTGGTTGGTGTCTGAGTTGTGCCTATGTGTCCTAGGCTAGTTGATGGACACCTTAAACAACCCAGATCGACCTTTTATTTCAACTTAAGTTAGACTTAGTCTTGCAAATGAAAAATCATCTTTGAGTGGAATGTGGGGGCCAAGGAGACATGATGTGCCTCTGAAGCTGGTTGCTAGTGGAGTGTGGGACCCTGTCTTAGGGGGAGCACACCACCTAGTGGAGAGTGGGGTCCAACATACCTTCTTATCCATTGAGGCCAAGACTTGGCACACACCTCAAAGAAAATGGGGGGCTGATAGGGAAATAAAAGGAGGTTGAGGGTGTGAGGAAAAAACACATTCTCATTTTTTAGTTGAGAAAGTGAGTAAAAGGAGGCATGCTTGAGGCTGAGGAACGAGGGTGAACTATGTTGAAGCAAGAATCAAGATAAAGAGGGAGAATTTGGGAGTGAAAGGAAGCTAGAAGTGGTCAGGAATAGAGACATATTATGCTTCCAGCACCAAGATCCACTCAAGACGCGTTTTACAATAGCAACAGGGGCGCGTTATGGCGATACACCCTCGTCCAAGATTGTCAAGATTGAGTCATACTATACAGAAGAGAACATGGTTGAATTTTGTCTACATTCTCAGTCAATATTAGGTCGTACCAGTGTCAATACAACTACAATAGGAGTGTTGAGATAGTTGGGTTGTACAGAGACTGTGGAGAGGAAAACCTTGCCCAGAAAATTCCTGTAAGGAATTTCTTAATTGTATTTGTTGTAAAATATCCTCAAAAGCCTCAATAAGAAGACCTCCTTTATCATTTTTCTCCACATTGGGTTTCTAGGGTAATATCTGGTGTATGGTTATTTTTATGTGCTTGGTTTTGTATGCTTCCACTACCATTTTGTTGTTTAATATCTTAGTTGTAAGTTAAGTGCATAAATTCATATTTTATATCAGCATGAATAATTTATGGTTTGGTTAATTTATTGGAAGAAATCTTAGTGACTAAGATATACGTAAAATTCAACATGGTATTAGATCTTGGCCTATGAGTACAGGACAACCAAAATACTTTCTATGCAGACCAAAAAGGTAAATCAACAAGTGGTATAGAAGACTAGATAGTGTGGGTGAAACAGGGAAGCAGTTGGAATTTTTTATGGCCTACCTCAGAAGAAAAAGTTCATCGGAAAAGGACATGATACCTACCCTTTCTTTCGTCATTTTCATAACTATAAATTTCATCCCTTGTTGCACACTTGTCATTAGGGAAGAGAAGATAAACTATTTTGTAACTTCTTCTTCAAGAAGAAGATGAAAGGACACATGGGAGTTACTAATTTTTGTATAAAATAGGATAGAAGATCATGTGAAAGGGACATTTTGGATTTTCTATCATTCTTTAGACCCAAGAACATTTTTGAGAAAAATACTTTGTTAACTAATATTGAGAATCCCTCAGGGATAGCATATTATAGAAGAAATTATGTGTAGTAATAGATCATAGCTTTGAAATACTTAAAGTCAAGATAACTATTGTTTCTATGGATTATAAGAATGTTTATTTGTTGTAGATTGATTCTCATACAATCTTTATCATTTTGTAGTGAATGATGTTTCTTTGAATATTTCAATTCCTTTGGATTTGTTGGTTGTTATTGTATACATTGTTGTGATCTAGACTAATCTGATTATATATATTTGTATGCACTTGTCTCCAATATTGGTCTTTTGTTTAAGTTAACTATATAAAAGTTATGTAAGATTTTGGTTGCATTTATAACTCATTGGTTACTATAGTGTACTCCTAGATAGGATAGGTTAGCATAGATTAGTAATATATTAGTCATATTTTAATACATATTTTCATTGCATCCTCACCATCCATACGCTCCCCAACACTAGTACACCGAACCGTAACTGTTAAGAAAACCAAAAGATAGCAATAAATGGTAGTCGATCCAAATTTCAGATGGGACTCCTAATTCAAATGATGTATATTCTAGTTGGGACCATATACCAGAGATTACCCCTTGTTGTTGTCGAGAAAATGTTTACCTGTCAATGGAATTGGCGCTAGAAGCAAGGCCATCTTTTATGGCTTATATACATGAAATAAACAATAATTGAAATCACTCTTCAACGAGTAATCCCAATCCTCAACCTACCTTGTGTGCTCGAGTAAAGTTTGAACATTAAGTTATCTACAAGGACTCAAATACTAATTTTGGAAGTGGCTCCAATAGTCTTTAAATACATACTGATACTTGGTTTCGCACACCACGAGAATAGTTTCACGAAACCCATAGAATTGCACACTCTGATGCAAAATTGCTTGGAAAATTACCTATAGTCTCTAAAATCCATAGGAGAAAAGAAACCCATGTATAATGTCCTAAAACATATCCTTATTTTTACGTTAAATTCATAGATGAACTCATTTAAACTACTTTATAGGAAGTCCCAGTAACTTTTAGCAGAGCTACACATTTCCTTATTGAACCTAAAGAAGAATTTGAAGATGAACAACCTAAAATTACCATAGAAAAAATAATGAGAGAAAATGGGAACCAAGGAGAAGTTATACCTCGATGGAGGGCCTAAGGATATCTCAATATGGTTGGACAACTTCATGAAATTCCAAGGAAGTTTGATAAAATCCTCCCTAAATTCGACCTGTATAAATTTAGATCCCCAGAAGATCATGCTAATAGTTTATTTTTATCCATACATATTCTAGGTGTTGAAAATGATGGTGTAGTGTGTAGGTTATTTCCTTACACTTTTTCTGGGAGAGCCTCTACTTAGTATTTCAACTTACCTGTTGGGTCTATTATGGACTAGGACAGTTTTGAAAGGCCATTCATGAGAATATTTGTAGAAAGAAAAACAATTGTGTCTCTACATAATGAACTAGGAGCCATCAGAATGGATAAGAGGGAAAGAGTAAAGGAAATTATCCAGATATTTGTTCATGTCTTGATCAAGTTTCCTCATGATGTCGCTCCTACTTAGTCATTAGCTATTGAATATTACACAACTGCATTAACCCCCTCCATAGGGATGTTTGTGAAATGATGTAACATAAAAACATTAGAATTAAACTTTGATGAAGTTGAGACTGTGGAAAGAGAGTTATTTGCATATGATCAACATCCACATTATGAGGATACTTAGTTGGCTAGAACGAAACAATTACTATTAACTAAACCACCACACAAGGAATCCAAGGATATCGATAATGTGGTCAAAATGGTGAAGACGTTAAAAATAATTTTAGTGAAGGATCATCGAAGAAATGAACCTTCTATCCATTCTTTAAAAAAATAGACAACCTACCACAACCGTTTGAACTTCCACACATGGTATTCAATTTAGATAGATTTTGTAATGATAATTTTTGTTCTTATCATTAGAAAAAACACCCAGAACGAACATGCCCTCAGTGGGTAAACTCTATGATCCTGGTGATAAACCATTTTCTATATCAACAGAGTTTAGATGATGAAATCCATGCACATGATCCTTCCGGTGTTGATGATGAAACTCCCCCAGAATCAGCTATGCCCTTTTGGGACTGGTGTGCAGAATCATATGATGAACATATCAAGGAAATCCTTGTTGGAGATACACATGTTCTTAATGTTAGAATATAGAAGATGGTGTGCTCGTTTTACCATTGACAATACCCTTGTCACCCAACCATAGGCTGAAGCCACCCTCCGAGCACCTTAACCTTGACTAAGAATTCCTCTGGAAGAAAACCCTAGGCTAGATAGCCAAATAAACTGTAGCTCACCTTTCCCTAAGGATAGCGCATCACAAAAAGATGATCAGATAGTCCAAACCCTAGCCAAGATATATTCAAGCCAATACTGAAAAACTTGTTGTTGTTGCAGTTGCACCTGCAGCTCTCCTCCACACGTGCGCACCAAGCTAGGAACTGCAGTGTGCACCAAACTGGGAACTGCAATTCTAAGATGTTGTCAAATGAGAACTGACACCCTGTATTTATACTGGTCATGTCAGATTTGTTGGGGCCAACTTCTCCTTTTGGATATGTGTCTGTTCAATATATTATTATTATTTCTGGTTGACTTCTTCTCTTGGAGGCTAATAACCTAATATAAATTATCTTCTTGAGTCGACAAGACTTCTAGGGTTATTAGCCAACTCATTAGGGTTTTCTCTTACTTTTTGGAGTCTTCTATTCTCGTCAGGTTCACACATGGAGGTAAATACCTCCCGCATATACCATAATATTAACAATCCCTCCTAGCTAGGGAGGTATTATAGGTAATGGACTTGAGCACAAAAACATGCCATTTACCCGGTAGCATCAATATAGTCGTGTAGACTATTTCATGACTAGATCATGAGCATCACCATCACCATCATCTACATCATCTCTCGAAACCATAATTTATCTAAGTGATTAGACATGATGTTGGATAAGTCACTCACACCATAGAGTGATACAAGAGCCACTCTTATAATCTAGAGGAGTAAATGCTCTGAACCAATTTCAGTCTAGAAAATCATTCGTCTGGATGGTGATTATTTCCAATAAACTGCTAATAGTCTTCAAGGAAGTTAGAACAAAAATAGAGCACAATTGCGTCTATCCATAGTAGTACATAACTATAATCCAGTGGTTCACTACCATACCAGGTAACACACAATTACTTGATCAACAACGAAAGGTTGCGAACAGTGGAACATATCCACCATAGTAGTCCTCATCTACTGTAATATAGTATTCATAAAAAACATCTAATAGGAACCTGCATAGAAACAATGTTATGATATATACTGAATAATTTGGGCCAATCTTTCACTCACATCTGTGAGCTCTGAAAGAATATCTGCCTCACGAACTGTTGAAATAATGTAACTGCGAAGAGCATTCTTATTATTTTGTTATGGGATTAAATCCCCATTGTGGATTAATCATGTCATTATTATTATTTTTATTATTAGATTAATCCCCATTGAGGATTAATCAAGTCGGTAATTGTATA
>ML789446.1:73081-93367 GCA_009831015.1 Picea engelmannii
GGAGGATTTTCTGTATTGGTTGAGTTATCTCTTGAACATTTGATAAGCTATTTATGATAAGGAAGTTTTTCTGGGTTTTCTTCCCCTAGAGGGTTTCCCAGGATAAATGTTGTGTCTATTGTGGATGTGTATTTCTCAGTGATATTGTTCTTATTATGCTCTTATCTTATGAAATGCAAAGAACTATAATAATGGCATAAACATTAACTAGTATTCCTCATCTACTGTAATATAGTATTCATAACAACATATCCACCATAGTAGTCCTCATCTACTGTAATATAGTATTCATAACAAACATCTAATAGCAACCTGCATAGAAACAATGTTATGATATATACTGAATTATTTGGGCCAATCTTTCACTCACATCTCTGAGCTCTGAAAGAATATTTGCCTCACGAACAGTGGAACATATCCACCACTGTAGTATATCTCTATTGTCTGGAGACAGGTAGTCTCCATAACAATCATCTAATGCCAACTTGCACAGAAAATATTGTTAAAAACAAACTGAATCATCTGGGCCAATATTTCACTCACGTTTGTGAACTTTGAAATAATATATGCCCTCATTAGCAATGGGTTATCTGCCCTATTCTTCTCAAACAAGGAAGAATGATTGTTTTTTATTTTTAAGCATGGACCATTCCTCACCCTGGGCCATTCTTCCTACACTAATCAAAGTGCACCCTGGACAGAATGTATAAACCCTAAGGAATGTCTGAGTCTGGACCATTCCTCACCCTGGGCCATTCCTCCTACACTAATCAAAGTGCGCCCTGGAGAGAATGTATAAACCCTAAGGAATGTCTGTTCTAGACCATTCCCCACCCTGGGCCATTCCTCCTACACTAATCAAAGTGCACCCTGGAGAGAATGTATAACCCTAAGGAATGTTTGTCCCTGATTACTGAGCTTGGACCATTCCCCACCCTAGGCCATTCCTCCTACACTAATCAAAGTGCACCCTAGAGAGAATGTGTAAACCCTAAGGAATGACTGTCCAGACCATTTCCTCTGTTAACCACAAGAGGAAAAGACTATCCTGCATCAACCTCCAAAATGAACCATTCCTCATGTTAACCACAATGAGAAATCGTTGTCCGTCGAGGCGGGCTAGTCTTGTTGAGTAACCCTTAAGAAGAGAGACTTCCCTTGACCACTCCCCACGTTACCCACAATGGGTACTCACTGTCTATGATACATTAGAAATCAGATTACTTTCCATGTTAACCACAATGGAAAGTCATTGTCTGTCAGAAATCTCAATCCACTTTCCAAACAAGAAAGCATCTGTCCAAGATGGACTATTTTTCAAATTTAAGGATGAATGTCTTCAATAATATATTCAGTGCTACCTCCTAACTTGGACTACGGTTGAACTGAACACATACTGACTTTTATGGCTGCTACCATGGATATATATATTTAATCATCTTCAATGGATCCTAGGATTATCTCCCTCCTAACCCTTGCTTCATGTAAGAGTGCATATAATCGGCTCCCTCTATCTGATAGAGTCCATACATCCATTTGCATCCTTATTGTCTTATGCAATATATAATTGGATTTCTTCTCTATCAGAATCCATGCTTTTGTCTTGTTGTCTTCTACAGAACATCATAAGTCTTTTTCCAATTTCCTCTTGATTGTTGACTTCTTTCTGTCTTTGCTTCTACTAAGTTTCTTCATGATTGATTCGTCTTATCTTGCAATAGCTTCCACATGATTTGTGTTTCATTCTTTCATGTGTATTATCTAATGATAACTCTTTCTATCTTATTTTTTCTTCCATAGGTATAGTTCTTCTTGGAACACATTATCTTCCAAGAGCTAGATATACAAGATATGTACAGAGACGATGCAAACAAGAAATGTACAAGGAGTAAGAAGAGTGTTGTTACCTTTTAGAAGAATCACCCAGAACAAACATGCCCTCAGTGGGTAAACTCTATGATCCCGGTGATAAACCATTTTCTAGATCAAGAGAGTTTGGATGATGAAATCCATGCACATGATCCTTCCGGTGTTGATGATGAAACTCCCCCAGAATTAGCTATGCCCTTTTGGGACTGGTGTACAGAATCATATGATGAACATATCAAGGAAATCCTTGTTGGAGATACACATGTTCTTAATGTTACAATATAGAAGATGGTGTGCTCATTTTACCATTGACAATACCCCTGTCACCCAACCATAGGCCGAAGCCACCCTCCAAGCACCTTAACCTTGACTGAGAATTCCTCTGGAAGAAAACCCTAGGCTAGATAGCCAAACAAAGGGTAGCTCACCTTTCCCCAAGGATAGTGCATCACAAAAAGATAATCAGATAATCCAAACCCTAGCCAAGAGATATTCAAGCCAATACTGAAAACTTGTTGTTGCTGCAGCTGCACCTGCAGCTCTCCTCCACACGTGCACACCAAACTAGGAACTGCAATTCTAAGATGTTTTCAAATGAGAACCGGTGCCCTATATTTATATTGGTTCTGCCAGATTTGTTGGGGCCGACTTCTCCTTCTAGATATGTGTCTGTTCAGTATATTATTATTATTTATGGCCAAATTCTTCTCTTGGAGGCTGATAACCTAATATAAATTATCTTCTTGAGCCAACAAGACTTCTAGGGTTATTATCCAACTCATTAGGGTTTTCTGTTTCTTTCCGGAGTCTTCTATTCTCATCAGGTTCACACATGGAGGTAAATACCTCCTGCAGCTACCATAATATTAACACTTAAAGTGTTTCTCCAAAAGGTTATATCATATGAAGAAAAGGTCCAACATCTAATCCCCCTTCTTCTAAAGAATATAACATCCCTCTTAGGAAAATAACAACACCCCCTGTCCTCCCAAAACAAAGTGATGTGGTTCCAAAAAAAAACTAATAATAATATTGGAAAACCATTGTAGCAAACTAAGATAAACCAAGCAAATCTGGATAAACAAGGAATGACGCTAAGATTGACTTGATAATATATATTCAAAAAATATTTTAGAAAAAATGTGTCCATACTATCAACAATATCGATTATGATGTAGTTAAGTACATGAAGAAAATGAAAGCTAATATTTCCATGTTCAATATTTTTTTCTTTAACACAACAATGAGAGATCCTACACAATTCTTTCAAATATCATAATACTTTGAAAATAAATGTCTCTACTACTTAAATATTAATCCCTAAAAGTCATACACAAGAGATACAAAAATTGGAGATAGCAGCAACTTTAAACACAACAAGCATAGGAACCTTTTCAAAATCTCAGGTGCCACTTTTTCTGTTCACATATGAAATTTTTAATTTCAATGTACACAATTGTTTAGCAGATTCAAGTGCCTCTTGCAATACCATTCCTTTTTTTCATTTTCCAGAAAGTAAATGTTATTCCAGAAATGAAGAAAAACAGGATCATCCAATTAGATATGAAAAATGTTAAAGCGAAAGGTGAACTCACATATGTTTTAATTAGACTTTCATTCGACCCTAGGCTTCATTAGACCATAAACATAGTTTTTTTGGATATACCAGAGAGTTACGGTTTTCCCTTAAGAAGAGATTAGTCATCCAAACTTCAAGGTTATTTCTCGACTGATTGGTATCTTCTGTGGCTTCCTCATAAAGGAAAATCAAATCAAATTTGTGTAAATAGTGAGACACATAGTGATAGAATTAGAAGGTAAGAATGAACCCATAAGCTTTTCCCATTCTAGTTTTGGGAGTTATTTTTTCTAAATTGATTATTGTTGTTATGAAGCACAAACTTATGATATGCCATCAGAATTACAATCAGGCCTCTACCCATGAATCCATAATAGTGCATGTCTAGTACTAAATAACTTAGGATTTAGTTTGAATAACAAGACTAATATTCCTGACATGTGGAAAATGTTCTTCAATGGCTCTAAAACACAGGATTGAGCTAGAATAAGATGTTTTCTAATTGTCCTAGTCAAGGAAAAGTGCTAAGATCATTCCACTTAGAGTTTGAATTCAACAACAACATTTTTGAATATGAAGCCTTAGTTCAGGGCCTTAAAAGAGCCATTGATCTTCAGGTAAAATATCTTAAGGTGTTTGGTGATTCAGAAATCATTATTCCAGAGGTAAGAAACATTATTCATTTCTTGTCTCCACATATAAAGGATTACCAGTAAGAGGTATGGGATCTTCTTTATTCAATTGATGCATTTAATATTTCCTCTATACCTCATGATCAAAATATAGATGTCGATATATTAGCCAATGAAGAATCTAGATTTATGCCCCTCGATGATGGTTTTTTGGTTGAAATGATGTTTAGGCCCTCCATACCAGACAATGTCACGAGTTGGAGACTTTTTGACAATGACTCTCAAATTATCAACTTTATTACTAGTTCGTACACATTCCAAAATTCGGTGATCAATGATTTGGTAAATCAACAAAAGTTGAAAACTAATCGAGAATAAACTAACAAGATGGAAAAAAATTGTGTTCTGAAAATCATTTTGACTTTCAAAAAGGTATTTGATTTAAAATCCAAGTTCATGAGGCAAACAAATATGAATCCCAACAACTCCACTATGATGCATTTCTTTGTCAATTTACAAGCATCTGAGCATACTAAATATGTTTATTTGGGCACTTGTTTGGATTCAAAAAAGTACATATTCATAGAATTGTTCAAGAAGTATCAATATGTTTTTTCCTATACATATGTTGATTTGAATATGTATGATACACGAATTATGCAACATGTGATTCCCATCAAATAAGGGATCAACTTGCTCCAGTAAAATCTTAGAAAGATGTGTATGACTCTAGAACCTCTGATACAGAAAGAACTCAAGAAGTTGTTGGATGCCCAAATCATTTTTATAGTAAGACATTCGACTTGGGTTTCTAATATGGTTCCCATAAGAAATAATTTGGGAGAAATAAGAATCTATATATATTTGAGGAATCTCAATCCCGCTTCCCAAAAATACAATTACCCAGTTCCCCCAATGGAACCAATCCTGCAACTTGTCCCCTTATCTGAAACATTCTCTTTATTAGACAGGTTTTCAGGGTACAATTAGGTTATCATGGAAGAGCCAAATAGATTAAAAACTACCTTTTGAACCAAATTGGGAACTTATGCTTAGATACAGATTCCCTTCATTCTAATGAATGTAAGAGATACTTTATAAAGTGTCATGGATATTACTTTTAAAGGATTGATCAATGAGAGCATAGTAGTCTACCTAGATGATGTCATTTATAAATACGAAATTTCGGTGGATCCAGAAAGAACCAAGGATATTCTATAGATTACACCACCACATAGCAATAAATGTATGCAATGGTTCTTTAGCAAAATCAACTTTGTAAGAATATTTCTTCCATATTTAGAGGAGATTGTAAAACCTCTTCAAAGAATGATAAAAAATGACGTTCAGTTTATGTGGACACCATTAGAGAAAGAAGCGTTTGAAAATATTAAAACAGCTATAGCCACTGCCCCATCTCTGCAAATTCCATATTTCTCCAGATATTTTTTTTTGTACACATTCATGTCCAATCACTCATTAGCAGTAGTGCTCACCAAAAAGGATGAACAAGGAGACAAATACCCGTTCACATTTATGAGAACTGGGTTATAAGGTGTCGAATTGAATTATGCCCCAGTGCAAAACGAAGTCTTTGTTGTCCATAAATCCATCAAACTATTCTGACCTTATATCCTCAAAAATCATATTAAAGTCATCGTCCCACACCAAGAAGTAAGGTCTTTGTTCGTTCAGAAAGAACTGGGTGAAAAATAAGAGAATTGGATGAAAACTCTACAAGAGTACAACGTCAAATTCAAACCAGCTAATATTGTGAAAGTTCAAGGCTTATGTAATTTAGTTACATAAGGAGATGACAATGAAGAACAAGAAGAGGATGGTTGGAAAGATGAACCTATAATGTATACTCAAGAGGTTCCATATGTCCCAGTCATTGAAGGATTGTGCTACAATGATCTTAAATATTATTTGCAACATGCCACTACTCTGGACCACCTCAATGCTAAGTAGAAAAGAGTGCTATAGATGAAATATTTACAGTATCAATCCTTAAATGGCATCTTGTTCAGAAACAATTATGATGGAGTGTTTCTCAGGTTCCTTAAAAGACAAGATGTTTATAATGTCCTTAAATATATGCATTATGGACCAGTTGGTATTCATTTTTCAGGCGACACAACAACCCACAAAGTGTTGATAGTTGGATACTACTATCCCACACTCTTCAAATATGATCATTCATACTCAAGGAGATGTGAAGCATGTCATAAAGTTGTGGGAAGGGAATGTAAATCTACTTTTCCTCTCTAATCTATAGCAGTAGCAGAGCCCTTCAAGCATTGGGGCCTATAAATCATTGGTGTGATAAATCCCTATTTTTCCAAGAAACAAGGGTATATTATGACCGATATTTATTATTTCACACTTTGGATTGAAGAAATACCTTTAGTCAAAGTGAATGAGGAGGTAGTAATAAATTTTCTTGAGAAACATATTATCACAAAGTTTTGAATTCCTAACTCTTTAGTGTTTATTTCTCATCCTTGAAATTATTTGAGTATGTGTTGGAAAAATATATCATTTTAAAATACTCATCCAATTATTATCCCTAGGGAAATGGTTTAGTAGAATATATGAACAAGAACATCATATGTATCTATAAATGAACCATTGTCAATCACAAGAGAAATTGGCACAATGCATTACAAAATGATCTCTGGGTGGATCATGTCACTCCCAAATCTTCCATGGGAACTTCACCTTATTTTTTTGTGTATGGAAAATAAGTCATTCTACCCTCAAACATCTATCTAACTTTACTCCAACTCATACAATAGTCTTGGGGCAAAAAATGTTCTGTCACCAAAATTCATATCGATACCTTGCTGAACATTAAGGAAATACATGACAAAACGAAAAGCAAGTTTGAATCTCACCAAAAAACAATAAAATGTTGGTTTGATACGAAATCTACAGGTGAGAAAGAGTTCCAAGTTTGGGACTTAGTTATAAAATTGGCTAAGTAACATGAATATAAAGGGAAACATTCAAAACTCCAACAACTTTGGCTTGGTCCCTACCTCATTAAATAAAAAATTGGCCAAGGAACTTTTCGATTACAAAATATTCAGGGGGAAATTGACTCTCTCCCTGTTAACGGGAAAATCCTCAAACACTACATCAGTTAGCCATTGAGGTTGTTGATCACTTGTACATAAATAAATCTTGTTTCCTATTTTCATTTTATTTTCTTTCTTTAGTTTGTTTAGTTTTCTTAATCTTTTTTATTACTAGAATTTTCCTTCATCCTTCTTAATGGTTGCCTTTGTGATTTTTAAGTTCTCACAACTTATCCTAAATCACATTCCTAAACATATCACATTTGGTGTAGATAGCCAAAACATCTATATAATATGATGTCAAATATACATATATCCCCAGACATGTAATCCCTTTACACACTACCACAAGTCAAGATCTGGTGGAGGAACATAACTTATCAATACAAAAACACACTGGAAAAACAAAGATATAATAGATTTCACTAAACAACATATTTCTATGTTATATGAGATAAATAGAAAATAATCTAGATGAAATGTTCGTAGTATACCATGAATCATGAATTTGGAAGTTTTCTCATCCATAATCGAGTTATAAGATCCCACCATCACAAATTCCATCCCTAGTTCTTTAAAGGTTAACTAGAATCCCCACATCCACCTGTCTCTCGAAACAAAAGAGAATCATATATTATAAAAATTAAAGGCTTGGGGAAAGGATTTCCATGTCACATGGGACATGCAAGTATCTTCATTGGGGCTATGGACACTTGCTGGTAGTGGAGCGACACCAAATAACTTCACTATGACTTTTATTCTTATCATTCTTGATGTTTTGTTTATATTATACTACCCACATCTTCCTTTCTATCCATTTACGATGTAAATTTGAAAGCAATATGATAATTTGAAAAGGTCTCACCCCTCTTTGAATCACCTTAGTATTTTCAATATGCAAGTTATGGGACCTATATTTTCTCTCTTATGATTTTGTATGATGGATCACCCTTCCTAAATTGTGTTTAGACATCATTCCTATAGTAGGAAAACCCCTCTACGGACTACACCAAGGTTCTAAAGTGCAAGTAGAGCTAACTGTCTAAAGTCTCCTACTTTTAACAACTATCTCATCATTACCCTACAATCATACATAAAAGACAAAGTATAGGGATCTGATAGGCATACCTTAAACTCCGCATCCAGTGTCGATCCCTTTGCGCTTAGTTATTTCTCTACTGCATATCTCCTCCCAAGGCCAACCTTAATTCACCAAAAGACAAATAAAAAACTACAAGCATGCATTCTATATAAGGATTAGTGGGTTAGACATCATAACAAAAATGTAAACAAATCATAAATATTTATGACATCATTTGGTGGAATGGAAAAAGTATTTCTTTATATTAATATCAAAAAATTCATTTACAATGTGAGACTGACAACTTCTCCTCAAACTCAGTCCTAGGCTCCTCTTCACCATGCACCAATTGCGTCCACATCTTCTTCTCCTCTTCAATTATCTCTAGGGAAATTGCAAGGGTTTGTAATGGAGGAAGAAGTAATTTTGGATCAAACTCACAAAGGGGTTGCAAAATATTGGGGCAAATGGGGAATATTGAAATGGGCGGAGTTTTTATTCTCTCATTCTTCTCTATGGAATGGGACCTCAACACCTTCTTTTATAGGCCAAAAGAGATAGTAATGGTTGGGGTGAATGGATATGGGCGGTCAACTAGTTAGGTAACGGCCCGAAAATCCGTATTCCTTTGCAATTTTCATTTTCTCACTTTTTGGGAGTGTACCTGGGCTATAATAGTGCAACAAGCATGTGTACACGGGCAGTAGTGGTGCAAGGCACGTACACCTTCAAAAAAATGGTTTTTTAGAAGAGTTGTTCAATGATGGCTTGGAAAAGATAGCAAGTAAGATGGCATGATGCCATGTATGCATGTCTAGTGAAATTTAGGGTTATAACAATCATTTTGTAGATATTCATGGCTTCGACTAGTGTGTCTCCATTTGTTGTGACAAGCACTACAACCCTCCATTTTTTTTGTTTCATCTTGATTACCTCAATAGAAAATGGAGCTCGTTATCCTTTGATACTATGATAAATACTCATAAGTCTCTCTCTCCACCTCAAGATACTTTCAAAACTCATTATTTACTTGAAAAAATCATCAATACTTGGTGTTGAAATCCAAATTTGAAATTGACAAAAATTATTCTAACTCCTTCTAACAGTTCAGAGGAGTTTCTTCTAACTTCTCCAAATAGTTCAGAGGAGTTTCTTATAAATTCTCTGAATAGTTAGAAGGTGTTTCTTCTAACTCCTCTAAACACTTCATAGGATCTTCTCCTAACTCCCCCAAGTAGTTCAGAGGAGTTATTTTCTTCTGCCCCGATATGAAATGATATCATACAAGTTAGAGGAAAATAGTCTGATTTTTTCGGAGGAGTTAACTATAAATCCTATGAACACATCCAAATATTTCCTCATATTTCTTCTGGTAATATCAAAGAATTTCATATTCGACCCTCAAACCACACCAACCCTTCCTACCGCATTTAATGCCAAAATGGATTTTTGAATATATAAACGGAACAGGGTCAAGTCATTGTTACCAATTGAGTTTTGAGTAACACGGAGCCATAAGCATAAAACGCACCAAGCTAACCCATTCAATATTTCCACCTATCCTTCCAAGGGAATCCCCCAACCTATAAACCTCTCTTTTCGCTCCTGAAATCACCATACTTCGCTCACGGAAAATACCTATTTTTTTAAAGTCCGTCATCTTTCAATATAACTCCCCAAAACACATCGAAGGATATATTACTAAATCCTCTTATGCATTTAGGAGAGTTGAATACCTTTCCTCTGACCAACTCAAAGTACTTGAAAACAACCCTTCTGACCATATCGAAGGATTTACTTCCAACTCCTCTGATATGATCGAAGGATTTACTTTAAAATGATATAATCTTGATGGTACTTGTGATAGGCCCTTCTGATAACCTATCGGAGAAGTCTGGACTAACCCCTCTGACCTCATAAGAGGAGTTCTTACTAAATCCTCCAATGCAATTGGAGTAGTTGTCCTTAACTTCTTTGATTTCCACTCTTTCAACTTTTCCACTATATCCGAGCACATACTAACAAATGATTTGATTTTTATCAGAGAATCTAATCCCTCGGCCTCCAATTTTGATTTTCAAGCCTAACATCTAGCCTTTTCACCTCCAAATTCTTACCAAGGTGATTAAGCATTATCTACATTTAATATTTTTAGTTGCATTTAAACTGGTAAATTACATCTTGTTATTATGTCCCAAACTTATCTTTTTTGGAGGTACAAACATGTCACCGAGGAATAATACATAAATAAAAGTATCCCAAGCTGAGATCTGGCACCTCTCAACAACTAGGAGAGGTTAAAATATTAGAGGCTATTTATGGTGATACAATTGGACTTATAGAAAAGGATGGAGAAAATCTGAAATGAGGGGAAGTGTATTACATGTTTAATAAGACAAATTTCTATACAGAAGCATAGGATCCAAATGAACTCCAAGCATTCAAGAACATCATAAAATAAGGGATCTTTAGAGTGGAAGAAAACCCAACAGTCTTCCTCAACACAGACACCATTTCATGGATTTTAAGGAACATCAATATAAATAATTGATATCTCTACAATGTAGGAAAGGAAACTATTGCTCCATCTCAACCATAATTTCTAGCTAAATGCTATCACATTGAATAAAAAAATAAAACTTTGGATATCAATCTCCTCAGTAAATTTGAATACACAACATAAGACTTGTTTCCTAGATGGTATAGGGAGGACAAGAAATTTAAATACAGGCCTAAGAATCGGTACCCAACGACTAACTTAAGAATGCCCTATTAGTATTTGGTGTCCATGTTGTGTAGGTTATACGAGGAGCCAAAGACAACTCAATTCTCCGTATAATTTATTCCCTTGATTTATTTTTGCACAGATGTAGGTGTTTCATTCAATTTTGTAGATATATTTTCTAAAAATATCATTGCTTCCATATCTACGGTAATGCAAGCACAACCAGGAACATTTCCCAGATTCCATATGCCCTTGTACCTCATGGAAATAATGTGCATATCCCACATGTATCCAAAAATGGGGTGGAGTTTCTTGCCAGATTACGCCTCAATCCACATCTATTGCAAAGTTCTCTAGGAGCACAAATACCATACAAAATACCAATGAATTCATGAGCACTTCCTCGCTCCTTTATATGAATACATATTTTTCACCACTCCCCCTTATATGATAGACAAAGCCATAACAGTGATAAGAAGAATCAAGTCTAGGTATCTAATGGAGCATGTCACTTATATAAGGGTATATGGTGCAATGAATCCTCCTCACCTACTTCCATTATTTGTACCTGACAAGATTGTCCTTCGGTAAGTTGCATACCATACTATTATACATGGGGTTGGAGGAATGTTGGATAGGTTTTAGAAATCAATACGGGCCCCATTGCCTTTATATGTCGGAAAATGTTTCTTCGTGAATACCAAAAAATCACCAGTGGAGGTAGAAATATTACTTTCTTCTCACTTTGGAGAAGAAATATTCAAAATACACGATCCTAGGAATATCATAAGGGAACATTTCAATAGCATTAGGCTCCCTTATGAGTATACTACTAAAATTTTAGAAGAAGAGGAGATGCATCAAAATTCCATAACATAGGAAGAATTCATTTCCAACAGGTGTGGCCATCCAAAGGGAAGGGTCGCTGACAAAGAAGAAGCAAGAGAGGCATAAGAAAAGAAGTAGAACAAGAGGAATATCAGATATCTTCTCACATGTCTATCTCAACTCATTCAAGATCTGTCGAGGAGGAGGAAAAAACACAAGTATATAAAAAGAGGAGGGTTAAAGAAAATGTGTTGAAAAATAATAATGACACCCATCGAAGTCTGTGCTTCCCATTGTGGGTGTGTTGATCATTGTAAGTCTATTGTTGGTTCTTGGGTTGTAATGCCTTCATGTGTTGGGTTTTGTGTGCCATAGAGGTTCTAGTGACTGGTCATAAAGACCATTGTGTCAGGATTGTGGATGCTGTCCTTAGCTTATAAGCGTTGTCATGTTGCGTGTTCAGTGGGTAGTCGTTTCTATCTTTTTTATTTACACGTGTTTCACCCAGTTGATCGTTGTGTTAGTGCTTTTAGTCGTTATTGTTTGTTTCCTTATCTGCATACATGTGTTCATCACCACGTCATGTGGTTCAACTTTTTTTGTCGTTGCATTTTTTCCTAAAAACAAAAAAAAGAATTGCACTTTTTTCTTTGTTTGAAGTTATGAGATTAGGGTAGTTACATATGGTATCAAAGCGGGTTCAACCTGGGACTTGGGATAACTATGGATTTATTTGATGTGATATTTGTTTATAATGTTGTTAATTAAGTTGACTTGTATTTGTGCAAGAATCATGGTTAGAGGATGCCACAAAGGTAGACGAAAGGGTGCTAGGGGAGGAGGCGCGACGCCTCCAGTAGCATCCACACCTGAGGGGTCTAACCCCTAGGGAGACGAACAAGTTTTCAGGCAAGAGAAGATAGTGGTGGGTGATGTGGTTGGGTTGATGAGGTCCTTTCAGTGCATGTCTGAGACACTAATCAACCGGTTGGACAGAAATGAGGCTAGGACACGGACACCCCCTGAGGGTCCACCATGCGCTCCGGTCGGTAATGGTAGCATTCACTACGAACTCGAGAGGCTAAAATTTCCCAATTTATTTTGTACCCTAGACAACAAATCCATCGATGCATGGTTGGAGAATTTGGTGATGTGCTTTGCACTTCTCCAACATGAAGGTTTGCATGGCGGTCTTTCAACTGAAGGGGAGAATTCTTCTATGGTGGAAGATGCTCCTGCCACAATTGAACATGGTCGTCGAAGACATGCCATGGGAACTATTCGAGGAATGGTTCCAAGAGAGGTACCTATCAGAGGAATTCATTGAGCATCATCGCAACAAGTTCAATGCCTTGTGATAGGGTGGTTGTGCAGTGCTTGTTTTATGGATTTTCTTTGGTATGCTCCACACCTTAATACCAAGAAAATTAAGGTCAACAAGTTCTTGTTTGGACCTAATGTCAACACTCGTGCAAAGGTTAGGATTATGATGTTGTGAACGTTACATGATGTCATCCAGAATGTCATCCAGAAGGCCCTCATAGCAGAGGAGGAGCTTATCAGCGGGGGTCAAAGCAGGACTCCAGCGAGACCAGCAGGGCAGGCATCATCTAGTGTGTAGCAACATCAGACACTAGCTGGACACACACTAGGATATCGTGTCTTCTAGAGAGGATCCGCTTTCACTACACCTCGGTGACCGGTGCCACCACAACAGACTCCTTACCGAGGACCACAACATTAGTCTCAATGTCGACCACAGTAGAAGTAGTTTAGGCTTGTTCAGTAGAACAAAATAAGATTCTAGGCTGGTGGGTCGTCGGCTTCTACTTTGGGTACCAGCAGTACTGGACTGAAGAAGGGGTGTTGGACATGTGGGGAGCCACACTACTAGTGCGACTACCCAGTGGATAGCACTAGAGCATCTGGATCATTTGGACCCACTACTGTGGGAGATTTGTGCAAGTCCCATCGAATTCATGTAGCGGTGAATAACTGCCAGGCAGATCACCAGTCAACTGTGATGAAGGCGTCATTTACCATCGTTGACCAGACCCTTACTATTTTGATAGATCCCGGTGCTACCGAGAGTTTCATTTCAGGTGCCACGCTAAAGAGGATTAAGTTAAAGGTAGTCAAACAAGTGATTTTAGCTTTGTAGATATGGCTTCGGGAGCCAAGCAGAGGGTTGGAGGAAGGGTTATAGGATGTACCCTTAACCTGGGAGAGTTTGTCACCAGGGCCAACCTATACGTCACGATCTTAGGATCTTATGATGTTGTGATCGGTATGGACTAGTTATGTTCGACAACATAGGTATTCCAATAGAGGACAAACACCTTCAATAACCACTCACATAACCAGATCAAAGATCAACACCCCAATGTTTTCACATGGTAAAACCCCTATGGGGAAACATCCACAGCCCCAGCCAACGCGGCCACTTGGAGCAGTTTATTAATGCAAACGAAAAAGATTACAAAGATATTTTACAATAGAGTTTCTCACAATCAATCATCGGCAAATGACCCTCCATGTTCTTTAAATAGAGATCATGGACCAATCGGGTTTTAAGCCATAGAAAAATGTCCATTAAGATCGAGGAGAGTATGAACCCTCAGATCACTCTATGTCGAGAACATATTGTGACCGTCAGATTTCCTAACTACAAATGCATACTAAAGAAACACACTAGAAAACAAACTTTTACCTAATGAGACAATATACCAAGTAGATATTAACTAAATCCTAGGTGTCTAAATATCCTAACATCCCCCCTTAAGAAAAGCTTGAGATAGGCTTGAAGGATTTACAATAGTGACACAATAAGAAAAGGAAGGAGGCATTAGATCTTATCCCCCCTTAATGAAAACTTATTGAACTCCTAACATAGATCGAAGTTTGGAAAAATTTTCTTATGTAAGAGACTTTGTGAAAATGTATGCAACATGATCTTCTATAGGGAAAAAGAGCACTTTAATAACTTGATCATGAATGAGCTTTCTAATGAAGTGCATGTTAATGTTTATGCCATTATTATAGTTCTTTGCATTTCAATAGATAAGAGCATAATAAGAACAAGATCACTAAGAAATACACATTCACAAGAGACACAACATTTATCCTGGGAAACCCTCTAGGGGAAGAAAACCCAACAAAAACTTCCTTATCATAAACATCTTATACAATGTTCAAGAGATAACTCAAAACAATACAGAAAGTCCTCCCCAAGAGATGTGCCACTCTTCTTCTCCTCTCTCCAACTTGTAATTGCAGCTTGCCTCATAAGAGAATGAGCAAGTGAGTTGTGTGTTATAAGTGAGGCGCTAGCCTCTTATTTATATCAAACTAGCACGTGTGAAAGGTCACAATCTGGCAGGGCCGACCTCTCACTCTGGGTGGGTAAACCCACCTTTAATTAATTCTGGGTCTTCCATTATAACTGCTGGGGCCGACTTCTTATTCTGCACTTTGTAATTGTCCGATGACCAATCCACAAAAGGGGATTTGGTCCTTATACAATTACCAAAATGATTAATCCTCAATGGGGATTAATCTAATAACAATAATAATAATAATAATGACATGATTAATCCGCAATGGGGATTTAATCCAATAATAAAATAATAATTATAATGCTCTTCGCAGTTACATTATTTCAACACTCTCCCTTAACAAGAAGGGTATTCTTCATTAGCATCAGGCGAGAGAGGTCTGCATCATCAGTGGCATCTGGAGGAAAATATCGTCAATATCATCTTGAACCATTGTCTAGAACATTTATGAGTCATCGAAAGTTTTCTTCATTAGCAGCATCATCATTCTCGAAAGAATGCTATCATCATCTTCATCAAATATGTATCAGTAAAAATGATACCTCATTACAGCACTAGGCTATCACATAACAATACTACACTAGCTCAATGTCACAGTGGTTAAGCTGGTAGCTCAATGTCAATCACATCTTTCTTTACATCTAATAACTAGGTCAGAAGCATGACTCATCTTTCTTTACATCTAACAATGAGGTCAGAAGCAATGAACACATCAAAATCTTGCTTTATGTCTAACAATGAGGTCAGAAGTGAGGAATCACATCATCATGCTTTACGTCTAACAACTAGGTCAGAAGCATGACTCATCTTGCTTTACGTCTAACAACTAGGTCAGAAGCAAGGAATCAACGACGTTATGCTTTATGTCTAACAACTAGGTCAGAAGCATAACTCATCTTGTTTTACGTCTAACAGCGAGGTCAGAAGCAAGGAATACATCTACTCCCCCTTTCAGGGAAGGTCCTTTCGGACAATACCAAGCTTATCTCGAAAGTGTTCAAACTTTACACGAGATAGAGGCTTAGTCATCACATCAAAAACTTGTTCATTCGTGCTAATGTACTGGAGCTTCAAGGATCCTCTCTGTACCATGTCACAGATGAAATAATAGAGGATCTCTATGTGCTTCGACCTGTCGTGGAACACGAGATTATCTATCATTTTAATACATCTTTGATTGTCACATAGAATTGCGGTTGCTCTCATCTCCAAATCAAATAGGCCCGTCAGAAACTTTCGAAGCCATATAGCTTCGAAGCTAGCAGAACATGCGGCAATGTACTCTGCTTCCACTGTGCTGAGAGAAATACTAGATTGCTTCCTACTCTGCCACGAGATCATAGCTGATCCCAAACTGAAACAGCATCCAGAAGTGCTTTTTCTGTCAGCAACGCTTCCTGCCCAATCGGCATCAGTATATCCACTCAGTGTGAAGTCATGATCTCCATCATAGCTGAGACCATAATCCATTGTACCTTTAAGGTACCTCATCACATGTTTTGCAGCCACTAAATGAACATGTATGGGCTCTACCAGAAACTGACTCAAGGTGTTCACTACAAAACAGATGTTTGGTCTAGTGTTCATCATGTACATCAGCGATCCAATACTCTATCTGTACAGAGTGGCATCTATCAAATCTGATGAAGTATCGACCAACAGCTTCAGCTTTCCTTCCATGGGTGTCTTCATGGACTTGCATTCTAACATGTCAAATATCTTTAAGATTTCGACCGTGTACTTCCCCTGGTTAAGGAAGATTCTTTCCGGACTCTGCCATACCTCAAGACCTAAGAAGTAATGCATTAGGCTAAGGTATTTCATTTCAAATTCAGCGGAAAGTCTCTGTTTACAATCAGTGATGATATTTTCTTCTCCAGTTAAGAATAAGTCATTCACATACAGTAATAGTATTACTGGTTCATTCTCCATTATCTTGAAGTATAGATTTGAATCTGCTTTACTCTTGGTAAAGTCCAAGCTCATCAAGAAACTGTCTATACGGCCATACCAAGCTTTAGGAGCTTGCTTCAATCCGTATAATGCTTTCTTCAATCGACATACATGAGACTTCCTATATTCAACCTCAAATCCTTGGGGTTGCTCTATATACACTTCCTCTTCGATAACACCATTCAGAAAAGTTGTCTACACATCCATCTGGTGTAGCTTCCATTTCATCTTGGCAGCAAGAGCTATAATGGTTATGATCGAAGTGTATCTTGCCACAGGAGCGAATGTGTCTTCATAGTCAATTCCTTCCTTCTGGGAAAAGCCACGAGTGACAAATCTTGCTTTATATTTCTAAATACTTCCATCAGCAGCATGTTTTATTTTGAAGAGTCATCTATAGGATACCCCATCTTTATTCTTCGATCTGGGAACTATTTCCCATACTTCATTCTTCATTATGGATTGGTATTCCTCTGTCATGGCATCTGCCCATTCTTTTCTCTGAATGGCTTCTTCAGAGCAGGTAGGTTCTTCATCTGGGAGAACACATGTCAAAGCTGTGTAACTGGAGAATGACTTTGGTCTTTTCACCTGTCTCGAGGTTCCTTTTGGAACACCATACTTCTCTCCATCTTGAATAAACTCTCTATCCCAAGTAGACTTTCTTTTATGGCAGAAGGTCATTTGAGGAGGTTCTTGAACTTCTGTGATATCATGATCTTCAGGAGTCTCCTCATCAGGGGAAGTCATGACTTCCCTTACAGGTTCTGTAGCTTTGGGAACTTCCCTCACGGATTTTGTTGTCTTGGGATTTACAGGTTCCTCTTCATATACTTCTTCCAGCTGACATCTTCTCAATTTCTTAAGTGCATCTTATTCATCAAAGGTCACATCCTTGATGATCTCAATATGGTGGTGACCAGGTATGTAGATTCTGAAGGCCTTGGATACCTCACAGTATCCCACAAATATTCCCTTCTTTTCAGAGGGTTCCACCTTGTTTCTTTTCTCTTTCGGTATATGGATAAACACTGGACAACCAAATATTTTGAGATGGATTACCTTTGGCTTCTTTCTGGTGAACATCTCTTCTGGTGTCTTGAGCCCAAGTGCACTATGGGGCAATCGGTTCTACACATAAACAACTGTCATTGCTACTTCTACCCACAAGCATGTAGGAAGATCTTGATCTTCACAGCTTCCAGAATGGTTCTGTTCTTCAGATACACCGTTTTGTTGGGGATATTGATCCCAACATCTTTTCATAAGTTCACGAACTCTTCTGAGGTATATTCTCCTCCATTATCTGACCTGAGTATCTTAATCTTCCTTACAGAAGGGTTCTCTTATCAAGGCTTTGAATTCCTTGATCTTGTTGAACACTTCAAATATTTCCATGTCTTTTAATAGAATAATCATTAATGAATGATACATAGTATACATACCCATTATTGGAGGATGATGGCATTGGGCCACACACATCTGAATGAATGAGTTCTAGGACTCCTTCTGCCTTGATGTCCCTCTTCGAAAACCGGTTCTTGACGTTCTTCCCTTGTGCACATCCATCGCATATGCCTTCATGGTCACCTTTGAGTTCTAGTAAACCTCTGACAGCTTTGCATATGTATGATAGTGCCGTGTAGTTGATGTGAGCTAATCTTCTAGAGTTCACATGGATTCTTCTATAGCATGGGTCATGGAAGCTTCTGTGTGACCCACCTTCTTCTTTTCCACTGATGATTGCTTCATTTATGATTTCTTCTTTAGCACGTTGCCTTCTGCAACCTTCGCTATAGCTTCCTCATGTGACCTGGAGCAAGGTCAACAAAACAACAAGAAAGAATAATATCCTTCTTGATAATATGAAGCAATAGAACGAACAATCATCACAGTAGCTCCTTTAGATCTTATTACTTATAATTTAGCAAAGATTAAAGGTAAGGAATACAATATGAAATGAGGTCAACACTCTCTTAGTGTTGTGACCAAGAATTCTTCCATGGAAATCTAAAACTAACACATGAGGTTTCTCCTAGAAAAGGTGTTGGTCATATCAGACAAATTATTCTCACATGTTATCAAGTATAATACTTTACGACGATTTCTATCTCAACTAAAGTCATTATCTTGTCATGTGTACATTTGAATCTTGATTAATCAAACCTGGAGCCTTGTCCTCAAGAGTGAGTGCTTGCTTTTCTTCCAAGTCTCCTTCACTCAAGTGATGAGTACTTTCTTCAACCTGTCTGTTTTACTAAGACAATATGCTATCTTGACAAATGGTTAGGTTAGAGGATAATCTCTATGATCAACTTTTAATCCTTCTAATGATTTGATCATAGCTTCAACATGAAACACTGATCAAGATAATTTCATAACAAATAGATGCATATTAGAGTAATCACATCTGGGTTGCATCATTCCTTTGAATGTATTGGATCTTGATATCTTTCTGGACCTATGTCAAAATATCCCTTCTCCTGCAAATACTCTTTAGGTTTTAACCATTAACCATATGTGAGGACATACCTCGGATAACATTTGCAAGTAGTGGCTCCATCTGCTAGCAGCGGTAATCATTACCAAAAACTTCAAGAGTGATTGCAACTAGTTCTACGACTACAACTGCAACAGGTACTGCAACTGCAACTGGTTCTGAGACTGCAACTGCAATTGCAACTTAGGGTTTTATGAGCAAACCCTAATTTTTCAAACTTCAAATTTTGAAATTCTGATCCAGGGGATAGATGCGCTGGGCTAAGGTGAGTTAGTTGGTGCAGTCAGAATTTTGAAAATCCAACTTTTACCCCTTCAAATATGATCTACAGATTTCTGGACTAGTGCTTCTGGTTTTCTTGTACTTTTGGTACTATGGTTTTCTAATTTTCTGGTACTTTGTGAAACTAGGGTTTCACTTTTCGAGAGATCTAGCCATTGAAAAGGTGCGCTGTAAGTGCCAAAATGATCCTTGGGGGAGGGTGCAACTTTCTAGGAGGTTAGGGAGCTGAAAATACTCACTTTTGCAAAACCCTAATTTTTGGGTACAGTAACAGTGACATTTTTCCTCTTGCAAATTGTGCTTCCTTCAGGTTGGCTCTGATACCATGTTAATGTTTATGCCATTATTATAGTTCTTTGCATTTCAATAGATAAGAGCATAATAAGAACAAGATCACTAAGAAATACACATTCACAAGAGAC
>ML789446.1:93417-121026 GCA_009831015.1 Picea engelmannii
TCCTGGGAAACCCTCTAGGGGAAGAAAACCCAGCAAAAACTTCCTTATCATAAATAGCTTATACAATGTTCAAGAGATAACTCAAACCAATACAGAAAGTCCTCCCCAAGAGATGCACCACTCTTCTTCTCCTCTCTCCAACCTGTAATTGCAGCTTGCCTCATAAGAGAATGAGCAAGTGAGTTGTGTGTTAGAAGTGAGGTGCTAGCCTCTTATTTATATCAAACTGGCATGTGTGAAAGGTCACAATCTAGCAGGGATGACCTCTCACTCTGGGTGGGTAGACACACCTTTAATTAATTATGGGTCTTCCATTATAACTGTTGGGGCCGACTTCTTATTCTGCACTTTGTAATTGTCTAATGACCAATCCACAAAAGGGGATTTGGTCCTTATACAATTATCGACATGATTAATCCTCAATGGGGATTAATCTAATAACAATAACAATAATAATGACATGATTAATCCACAATGGGGATTTAATTCAATAATAAAATAATAATAAGAATGCTCTTCGCAGTTACATTATTTCAACAGTGCATGTGTAGCTGGATGTGTTTTCTATGCTGATGTTGAGATGGGTATTTGGTGATCCTGATGGCACTCTGATTGTCACACCAAAGGTTGGTCGGATGATGGTGTTGGAATCCAAACTCTGAAAGGATCTGTCAAATCCATAGGGCTTCCTGACTTTCATTTATTGTTGCTCGGTACTCTACTTCTGCTGAAGAAAGTGCAATAGCCTATTGTTTCTTACAGGCCCAAGTAACAGGTCCTAAACCAAGGCTAAAAACATAACCTGCAGTAGACTTCTGATCATTAGGGTCACCAACCCAATATGAATCAGTGAAACCAACCAATAAAGGCGTCCCCCCTGAACTGTAATGTATCCCAAACTGAATTGTACCAAGAACATAGTGAATTTTCCTTGTAGGTTCTTTCCAATGGATTTCATGGGGTGTTTTCATATACCGGGCAACAATACCAACAACAAAGGAAAGATCAGGACTGGTATGAGTCAAGTATAAGAGGCTACCAACTAACTAATGGTAAAGGGTGGCATCAACTCCAGGAGAAGTACAAGTGGTAGTAAGCTTGACTCTAGATTGGAAGGGAGAAGGGGTTGGTTTACAATCGTCCATGTGAAAGAGACGAACAAGGTCACAATCATACTTAGACTGGGAAATAAAAAATCCTTCATTGGTTTGCAAAACTTGGAGGCCAAGGAAATAGTGCAAAAATCCTAAGTTTGTCATTTCAAATTTCTTCTTAAGGCTGGTTTTCACATGGTTTAAAAGTTTTGAGTCACTACCGGTAAGGATAAGGTCATCAACATAAAGGACAAGGATTATGATATGGCTTCCTACTTTCTTGGTATAGACATTAGGATCAGAATGGCATCTAGATAATCTAGTGGCAACAAGAAAGGTGTCCATTTTGGCATACTAAGCTCAAGGAGCTTGTTTGAGACCATAAAGAGATTTCTTAAGGAAAAAAACAAGGCTAGATTCATTCTGGGCATATCCAAGAGGTTGTTCCATGTATATTTCTTCTTACAAATCTCCATGCAAGAAGGCAAATTTAACATCCATCTGATGGAACTTTCATTTATGTGAGGTAGAAATGGAAAGAACAAGGTGGATGGAATTTATTTTGGATACAGGGGAAAAGGTATCATGATAGTCAATTCCTTCAACTTGGGAAAATCCTTTGGCAACTAAACAAGCAATGTGTATTTCCACACTTCCATCTGATGCATACTTAGTTCTGTAGACCTATTTACATATAACAAGTTTTCTTCCTTTTGGAAGAGGTACAAGATCCCAAGTATCATTTTCCATTAAAGAATGATACTCTTCATTCATTGTTGTATCCCAATCTGGATGACCTGAAGCTTCTGCAAATGTCTTTAGATCATGAGTTTCTGAAACTTGAGACAAAAGAGAAGAGGCTCAATGGAACTGTGAACACGTCTGACACTAATCTGAAGGATCACCGACAAGATCTCCAGTTGCTTCTCGTGTTGAACAGACCCATATATGAAGCGGTAGATCTAGTGTTGGTTCAGGTTCAAAGGACTCATCTACAGGAGGGTGAGTAAGCGGAGGTGGATTTTCATCCTCACTGGCATCATCTGAAGAAGAAACCAGATCAAAATAAGGCACAAATGTCGAAGATGGATCACAGGCCAAAGAAGGCATAATCGTCGAATTATGCTCACAAACCAAAGAAGGCATAAATGCCAAATTAGGCTCGTAGGCCAAGAGATTTTCATCAAATTTAACATCTCTTCTAATAATAATTTCATTACAGTGTGATTGGAAAAGTATGTAACCTTTGACATCTTCAGAATAACCAACAAGTATACACTTCTCACTTTTAGGCTGCAATGCTTTCCTTTTCTCATTAGGAATGTGAGCCCATGTTATGCTGCCAAATACATGGAAGTGACTTACATCTAGTTTAATTTTAGTCCAACCTTATTCTAGTGTTATATTTTTAAGAGCCTTTGTGGGAGTGTGATTTACTATGTAATTTTCACAGTTGATGGCTTTCACCCAATACTTTAGACATAATCCCTTAGATTGGATCATACAATTAACCATCTCTTTTAATGTGCGGTTCTTTCTCTTGGAAACACCATTTTGTTGTGGTGTATATGGAACAATATGTTGCATTTGGATTCCCTGTGTAGTGCAGTAATTTGTAAAATTATTGTTCACATATTCCCCTCCATTATTTGTTCTTAACCTTTGAATTTGATGTCCATATTTCTTTTCTACAAGGGCCTTGTAGGCCAAAAACTTGTCAAAAACTTCACTCTTAAGTTTTAATAAGTAAACCCAAGTACGTCTAGAAAAGTCATCAATAAAAGTTAAGAAATACTTGCACCCATAAAAAGAAGGAGAAGAAAGTGGACCACACAAATCACTTTCAACAAGCTGCAAAGGACCCGAGGCATGCCAAGAGGCACGTTTTTCAAAATTGTCCCGATGATGTTTGTCAAGAATAGAAATGACACAAACACCATATCTACATGAAACAAGAGGAAGATCAGTCACCATCTGTTGATTACATAGTTGATGCAATGAGTGATAGTTTAGATGACCAAACCTCTCATGCCAAAGTTTTCTCAAGTCATCGCTATGAGCAAGAAAAACTGATGAAAAAGATGATGAACCAAAGTTGTCAAACTTGTAAAACATGGTAATATCATCAAGAATTCTAGTTGTAAGAACATGATTATGATCTTTTAGATCCTTGATTACAACTTGGTGAGGTGAAAACTCTATGGTTTTACCTTCACCTGAATGAGTTATTTGATATACTGATAGAAGGTTACAAGAAATACTTGGAACACATAATACATCATTGAAATGACCATTTTTTACTTGTACTGTTCCATATCCTTCAACAGTAAGAGATCTATCATCACCAACAAATATTGTGTTGGTGTTACATTCATTTAGAGTATAAAATATGTCTCTATCCTTAGCCATATGATAAGATGCTCCAAAATCAATAAGCCACTTATCAGAAGTAGAAGTAGAAGGTGTATTGAAGGAGAAACCAGAAGTAGAAAGTCCATTTCCATGAGAAGAAGAAGAAGAAGAAGAAGGATCAATATTGATGTTGTGCTTCTTCATCATTGCTTCTAAAGCTTCCATCTTCTTGAAACATTTGGACTCATCTTGACCATCTTTATCACAAAAGTTGCAATGTTTGTCAGTCTTCTTATTTTTATATTTTTCTCCTTTGTCTCCATTTGGAGAAAAAGCTATCTGAGTGGGTTTGGGGCCCTTATATTTCTTGTTGTTGTGGTGAGGTTGTTGCTTCTTCGTATTCTTGGGTTTATCTCTCTGCTGGACAACTAAGGCTTTGTTGGAGGTACCTACAGTGTTGATCACTCCAAGTTGTACAAGCTTATCTTCCTCTCTAATCAAAGCATCACAAAAGGAATCAAGAGTGGGTTTTTCATAAGCTTTCCCTAGAGCCTCTCTCATAGAATAAAAGGTAGATACAAACATAGAATATGCACTAGATAGCTTAGAAAGAATAAGATATATGCAACGCTCTTCCTCTATTTTTATCTTACATTATTCACATAAAATTTTGAGTGTTTTAAACCTAGATAGATAGTCTCCAAGGAAAGAAAAATCACTTGGACTCAAGGTCAGTACTTTATTTTCTAACTGTTGTGCTCAAATAATATTGAGTTTACAAAACACAGATTCAATCTTGTCCCAATCTTCTTCGAGGTCATCAATTTCTTAGAAGTGGTATCTTAAATCATTAGAGATGGACATTTCGATTAGTCCACGTGCTTCCTCACTCCTATTAGCCCATTTGGGTTTCTTATCGTCATCAATGGGATATTTTTCCTTTCTCAAGGTAATCCAGTACAAGTCTTTACTTCTTAATAAATATTCCATATGAGATTTTCATTAGAAGTAGTTGGTGCTGGTAAGCAAAACATTACTTGTTGAATCCATATTAAATATGTAGATAATATGGATTTAAAAACTAAAATTGATGATATGGACAGAAATAGCTCGAAAACTTATGTGGTTTTAAAAAAAAAGACAATGAAAACGAACTTTTGATGTGAGAGTTATGCCCTTTTAAAAAAACAGCATAAACGGTAACCAACTAACCACGTGATACTTTAAGTTGCTTTATGAGGTGACCCACTTTTATAATGAGAAGTGGGGATCACTTTTACAATGAAGTTAATTTATAAGAGAAAATATGCATGCAAAATAAATAACTCTAAAATAAAATATTAAAGCTACTTATAGTGATTCACTTTTATACTTGAAGTGAAATACACTATACAATTTTAGCATGAAATTTTTCAAAAAAGTAACAAAAGAGAGAGTTGAACTCAAGACCTCTTACTATTAGGGTCCTAACCCACACATAGGTAGAACACTATATTCAGATGTAATAAACGTCAGTATTGATAAGGGATTTCAATAAAATAGAATAAGGTGGATATAATAAGACCTAATAGAAGCTTTCGCTTCTAGAAGGATCTTCCTCTAGATGCTTCTTTTTAGTATAAATAGGAGTCGAGGGTATGAAAACCATAGCTTGGATATTATTCTAATAGAGCTCTGATTAACTGGAGGTTTCCCCCTCGAAGAGCCCCATGAACATTTCTTTCAAATTCTATGTGTTATTTATGTTGTTATTCTTATATCATTTCAATGTTATTGTGGTGAATGTTCTGGTTATATTGTTGTTATTGTGCCATTACTAGCATTTTATTTTAGTTTTGCATACATTTTATATCTGGTATATTAAACTTACTTAATAAGGCAACTTTTATTCAAATTTTCTATAAAAAAATATTGTAATGTTTAGAAGGAGGATTGGTTGTTGTTGTTGTTGAAGACAGCCTTGGAGAGTGTGCTAAAAAAAATTTATTTTCACAGAAGAAAAAAATTTCCCTTCTAGATGACAACAAGGGTTAGATCTCGGTTAGCTTACCTGGAAGATGCACCTTTTACTATATGTTTCTGATTTGCTGAGATCGCACAGGGCGCGGGGAAAAGAGCATATGCAGATCTAAAAGAGTAGCAACTCGGAAATAAAAAACTACAAACCAAAATAAAACTTTACAGAAATTTAAAGAAATCATATTCAGGGTTTATACCTTCAGATCTAACTGTAATGGTCATATCTTGGGCAAATAGAAACCTTTTCGAGTGAAACGAAAAGTGTTCTTGAATGAAACAAGTTCTCTGAACGCAATGTATAGTCCTCGTAGCCCAAAAATGAACAGAAATGACAGAAAATGGAGATGAGGAAACTTGGCTTCATGATCTCGATCTACAACAGGGGTGGGTCTTCAAACAGGCTTTGATACCATGTTCGACAACACAGGAATTCCAACAGAGAACGAACACCTTTAGTAACCTCTCACATAACCAGATCAAAGATCAACACACCAATGTTTTCACGTGGTAAAACCCCTATGGGGAAACATTCATGACCCCAGCCAATGTGACCACTTGAAGTAGTGTATTAATGCAAAAGAAAAAGATTACATAGAGATTTTACAATAGAGTTTCTCACAATCGATCATTGACAAATGACCCTTCATTCTCTTTAAATAGAGATCATGGACCAATCGGGTGTTAAGCCATGGATCAATGGACATTAATATCAAGGAGAGTATGAACCATCAGATCAATCTATGTCGGGAACATATCATGACTGTCAGATTTCCTAACTACAAATGCATACTAATGCATACTAAATAGACACACTAGAAAACACACTTTTACCTAACGACACAATAGAGCAAGTAGATATTAAATAAATCCTAAGTGTCTAAATATCCTAACAGGTTGAAATCGCATGAGGCAATACTCAACTGTAAGATGAAACAATTGAGCTTGGTCGATGATGAGGGATAGAGATGCATGATTGTAGGTCGGAACCAAGGAGTTTCCCTCAGGTTTATCTCTTCCGTGTAGCTACAGAACATCATGAGCAAGGGATGTAAGCTTTATGCGATCCTTGTGTTAAATGACAATGGAGTAGCAGAAGATATATAAAACCTTCCTATGGTGAGAGAGTTTGTAGACATATTCCCAGAGGAGTTACCTGGGATGCCTACGGAAAGGTAATTGGAATTTACCATACACCTAAAACCGGGGACTGAACCAATAATAAGAAATCCTTATCTTATGTCGACCTCAGAGTTACAAAAGTTTATAATGCAACTGAAGGAGTTGTTGGACCTGGGACTGATACGTCCTAGTGTGTCACCTTGGGGTACACATGTTATTTTCATACGAAAGAAGAATGGTTCGTGGATAATCTACATTGTCTACCATCAATTGAACAAGACAATGAACAAGAATCAATATTCATTGCCAAGGATTGATGACATGTTTGATCAGATGAAGGGTGCAATGGTGTTTTCAAATATCGACCTGAGATTAGGGTATCACCAGTTACAGATCAAGGAGGATGAAGTTCCCAAGACCTCCTTTAAGATGAGGTTTGGACATTACGAGTTTACTATTTTACCGTTTGGAATGACAAATGCCCTAGAGTATTTATGACTTTGATGAATGGGGTGTTCTGCGAGTACTTGGACAAGTTTGTCGAAGTATTCATTGACAATTTTGATTTACTCTCATACGATGGAGGAGCATGATGAGCACTTGTGCTTGTTACTACAATGTCTATGAGAGAACAAATTGTATGGGAAATTGCCTAAATGCTCATTTTATGAATCGAAGATTCACTACTTAGGGAATGTCATCTCCGACGAAGGTATCGTCGTGGATCCAACAAAGGTTGCGGATATTATGGAATGGACTATGATGACGAATGTCCCAGAAGTGCATAGCTTCATGGGTTCAACAGGATACTATCGATGGTTCGTCGAGGGATTTTCGAGGATAGCAAATCCGATCACAGAATTGCAGAAGAAGAACAAGAAGTTTGTTTTGACTGAAATGCATAGAGGCATTTCGGGGGCTCAAGGAGCTGTTGAAAAAAACATCAATACTAAAGGTCCCTGACATGGATGCAGACATCTTGGTATGCACTGACACATCCAAGGAAGGCTTAGGCAGATTCTTTATGTAAGACGGTTGAGTGATCGCTTACATCTCGAGGAAATTGAGAAGGCACAAGGAGAACTACATGACGCATGATTTGGAGTTGTTAGCCATTTTTTATACCTTGAGAGTTTGGATACACTACCTTATTGGATGAAAATTTGAACTAAAAATGAACCACTGTGGACTACAACACATCTTTACGCAAAGCAGCCTGAACGTGCGATAATGAAGTTGGTTAGAATTGCTTAGCGAGTATGACTTCAAGATTACTTACATAAAAGGAACATTGAACCGAGTGGTAGATGAATTAAGTTGGAGACCATGCATCTTTTCGGTGTTGTCGCTTCAAACGAATTTATGTGGAAAGATTCTAACTTTACAGCACAACGATGACTGGTACAAAAAGGTCAAGGACTTTATCGGACAAAACGCAATGATGGTACCAAGATTTGAAGGATTTACATTTGACAACGATGGATTATTGAGGTTTAGAAACTGAATTTAAATACCACTGAACGACGATTTGAGGAGTTTGATCGTAAACAAGGCTCACAAAGCAGTGTACATGGCTCACCCGAGAGTCACGAAGATGAGGGTGGACCTTAAACCCTTATTCTTCTCGAAAGGAATGAAGGTAGACATAGTCAACTATGTGGCCAGATGTCTAGAATGCCAGTGGGTGAAGGATGAACGTAGACATCGACTAAGATTACTACAGCTTCACACTATTCTGGAATTGAAATGGGAGGTCGTTTCGATGGATTTTATTGTTGGGTTTTCACTGACGGAAAGGAGACACAAATATGTTTTTTTGGTAGTCGAAACTTTGACGAAGAGTTCCCATTTTATTCTTGTACGTATGACGTATCAGGAACCTGAAATAGCTAGAGTTTTCATCAGTGAGATTGTGAGGCTGCATGGCGTGCCTAAGAGGATTATATCCGATCGAGGATCGGTGTTTACTAGACAATTTTGGACTAGTTTCCAAGAGGCATTGTGAACCCAAATTAAATTTAGTACTGTGTATCACCATGACAATGATGGGCATATCGAATGAATAAACCAAGTCTTGGAATACATTTTTTGCATGTACGTGATGGACCAACAAAAGCATTGGCAATAATTCTTTCCACTGGTAGAATTCACTTATAACAACAGTTACCAAAGCACCATTAAGATGACACCTTTCGATTTTCTTTATCGGCGACCATGTCAGACCCCTTTGAGTTGGGATTGTCTTGAGGATAGGGTTCTGGTGGGACAAGAAGCGATCCAAGAAATGGAATATCAAATGAAAAAAAAAAGACAAAGGATCAAAGAACCGTAGGATTGACAGAAGAGTTATGTCGATGCACGTCGTGTCGACCATAGTTACGAAGTTGGCGATCAATTCTTCTTGTAGGTAAAACTTCATAAGAGTTCAATCAAGTTTGGAAGGGGATCTAAAATCTCTCCTAGTTTTGCGAAACCTTTTGATATTGTGTAGAGGAATGGGCCCATGGCCTATCGACTAGCCTTGCCTGATTCTTTGCGGGGTATGCATGATGGTTTTCATGTATCTGTTTTGAGACATTATATTAGTAATCCTACACATGTTATTGACATGCGTTCCTTGCAGGTATCAAATAAGGGGGAGCTCATGACTGATCCAATCCACATCCTGGATCATCACATTCGACAACTATGGAGTCAAATAGTAAATTAGGTCAAGGTCTAGTGGGAAAACTGTAGTCCGCACTCGGCAACCTGGGAGGACACATATGATATGCACTAGAAGTTTCCATTTTTGTTCGATAGATAGACTTATGATACTGTGATACACATTATTTTGACACTTATATACTGTGAAACTCTGGGACGAAGTTTAGACCAAGAGGGGGGTGTATGTACTATCCCACTTTTGCGCGCACTGAGAGAACTTATTCTTTGAGGGAACTTGCTTGCAAGTGATCTGGATTATTATACTATTGGTTGTTTGATTATGATTATGAGGAATTATGGATATGATGATATGTTATTTACATGTGCTATTGACAGGGTTCTCCTGAGTGTGCAGGACTTGGACCTCGAGGATGCAGAGGCATCAATGAAACCCCTTGGACTTCAAATCGAGTCAGGGAGTGGACTATTGGGGTTTGATTGTTTGTTAGGGTCCTAACCCACACATAGGTAGATCAATATATTCAGATGTAATAAAGTTCAATATTAATAAGGCCTTTCAATAAAATAGAATAAGACGGATGTAAGAAGACCTAATAGAAGCTTCCGCTTCTAGAGGGATCTTCCTACAAATGCTTCTCTTGATATACATATTTAATATAAATAAGGGTCGAGGGTATGAAAACCCTAGCTTGGAGATTATTTTAACAGAGCATTGCTCGACTGGAGGTTTCCCCCTCGAAGAGGCCCGTGAACATTGCTTTTTGAATCAAAGTGTTATTTCTGTTGTTGTTCTTATATCATTTATGTGTTATTGTGGATATTATGCTGGTTATATTACTGTTATTCTGCCATTTCTAGCATTTTATTTCTGTTCTGCATATTTTTTATATGTGGTATATTACAAGTGGTATCAGAGCACTTTCCTTGGCAAAAATTCTTGGATTTTTTTTTTAGGGTAGAGACGTATTTCGGTGTCTCTAAGCCATAGAGATCTGTCATTACGTGCATAAACCCATGGTTGAGGGGTTCATACATGCAGGAAATACAAGTGGTTCTTAAGAACACATCTGTTGGCCACCCTTGTAACCCTTGTTGCTATCCCTTTGAGTGGTAGCGCATAAAAAAACACCTGTGTATGAATCGACCTAGATTTCTTGAAGACCTCTTTAGATAAACTGATCGACCGCCTGACTGCTATAGTGCCACTGAGAACAACAGTTGGGAAGATACTCTCTATTACCTAGGTAGTCAGGTAGTACGGCTAAGGGTATGGTCTATCCTCCTTAGTTAGTGCCCTGAGATATTGGGCCGAGTACTATTGTTGGACCCCACACGTATATCAGAGAGCTATAGCATAGGACAAACCCTTGTCTATAGAACCTTTGAATACCTAACCTTTGCGGGATAGAAACATAAACAAATTAAAACAAACAAGATCTATTGTCGTGCAACTGTGTTCGGGTTTCCAAGTAAATAAACATTTCTTTTTGGTTAATCATTTGGGGATTTCATCACTGCATTATTCTTCAGACCAGAGTATAACTACGCAGGTGGAAAAAATAAGTCTGGAATTTTTTTCACCATTATTTGAGACCTATTCCATTGGATTCATCTCTTCGCCCTTATCACATTCATCATTATCATTTTTCGGCAAAATTTTTGACCCTGCCCACCCCTTTTCAGTTCACCCATACTCATGGCCCATACCCGTAGCTAAGACCTGGAAGCTCACTTCAACACCTTGCAATATGGTTTCCTCGAGACCCAAAAAGAAGTGAAACAACTCAGTGCTACTTTTGCTTCCATCAATTCATCCATAAATACAACCATAAATACAACCATGTAGTCCTCAATAGAGGAAGTCAAATAAGAACTGACCACTTAGCTTGAATCTATCTTTGCATCATTCTGCACCAAACTGAAGATCCCTACAGATGACCCTTTCCCTGATGCACCTCCAAAGACTGAAGGTGAACATTCCTCCTATTCCCATACCTTTCAGCCCCATCACTTTCAATGTGACCTACGCCTTTCGTGGGTGGATGTGACCAAATTTGATGGCTCGGACCCGACTGGTTGGGTCACCCAAATGGAACATTATTTCTCTTTATATGACATTACAGATGACTTGGCCAAACTCTGGTATGGTGTTCTCCATCTAGATCAAGAACATTGGCAATGGTGGAAATGGATAAAAACTTCACGTCAAAGGTATATTGCTTGGACCCAATTTGTGACTAAGATTTATGAGCGCTTTGACACTGACACCAACCATTTGGGCCATTTGACAAAGTTGAAACAACCAGGAATAGTAGAAGACTTCATAGCTACCTTTGAATGCCTGGCTTTTAGAACAGGGGGCATGACTAATGCTTTCTTTCAAGAGTGTTTTATTAGTGGCCTCAAGGAGGATATTTGGGCCCATGTCCTCATGGCTCAACCTTTGAGTTGGGTGGAGGCTACTAAAAAAGCTAAAGAAGCACAACAGGTTGTATCCTCTCAAAACCATAAACCCTCCTTTATCCCTTGCCCTAAATCCATAAATTCCACTACTCCCTCCGCCCCATTAAAGATCCAAAAATTTACCAGGGCTGAAATGGCTGAACTCCAACTTAAAGGACTTTGTTATAATTGTGATGACAAATATTTCTTGGGCCACAAGTGTAAGGAACAAAATATTTTTATGGCCATCTCTGAGGATATTTTAGAAGAGGATGTTAAAACTTCCCTTGTGCATGAGTCACCTGAAATCACTGACATAACCCCTCCCTCAGACCCTCTCGAAGTGGAACCAATCATTTCCCTCAATGTTCTCACTGGCTGCTCCGCTCCCCAAACCCTCAAGTTAATCGGTTACATCAATCATCAGAAGGTCATCATTCTAGTTGATGGTGGAAGAACCCATAATTTTATTCATCACCGCATTTCCCAAGAAACTCATTGCTACACCATGCCGTCAACAATTTCAAAATCATGATTGCCAATGGTGGTTCCATGAAATGTGGTGGGTGTAGTGAAAATGTGCATCTCCAAATTAGTGACTACCACCTAAAATCCCATATGCTTGCTATCGACATGGGTGGTTGTGACATTGTGTTGGTTGCAGACTGTCTAAGGTCTTTGGGTCCCATTCTCATGGATTTTAAGGCATTAACCATGAAATTCGACCAGGAAGGCCACCAATATAAATTCCAAGGAATCACGGCTGGTTCTCCTCAGGTCATCACTTCCCATCGCATGGAAAAGCTGCTCAAAAAATGTCATTCTAGTGTCATTTACCAACTCCATGCCATACAAGCAACAAAGACACCCCCAGTGTGGGAAGACCTCCAAGCCCTCCTTTCTAAACACCAAATGATATTTTCCACTCCCCAAGGACTCCCTCCTTCCCGCGGTGTTCATGATCATTCCATTCCCCTTGTACCCATAAGCCTTCCTCCCAATATTCCTCTGTATCGCCACCCCTTTTCACAAAAAAATGAAATTGAGGAAATTGTCCAGGAACTCTTTACTGCAGGTGTTATCCACCCTAGTATGAGCCCTTACTCTTCTCTTGTAGTCATGGTCATCAAGAAAGAAGGTTCTTGGAGAATGTGTGCTGACTTTTGTGCCCTCAACAAACTGACCATTAAAGACAAATTTCTCATTTCTCTCATTGATGACCTCCTGGATGAATTGAGTGGCATCCAATTATTTACTAAACTTGATCTTCACTCTGGCTATCACCATATACGTATGAAGGAGGAAGACATTCCCAAGATAGCCTTTCGAACTCATGAGGGCCACTATGAGTTTTTTGTCATTCCCTTTGGCTTGGTTAATGCCCCCTCCACCTTCCAAAGCCTCATGAATCATGTCCTCCATCCTTTTCACCATCATTATGTATTAATTTTCTTTGATGATATCCTAATCTATAGAAAAACCTAGATAGACCATGTTACTCATGTGGATCAAGTTCTCCATCTACTCTCTCAGCACAAACTTTTCCTGAAACAGTCTAAATGTTCTTTTGGTGCCTCAGAACTAGAATACTTGGGTCATCTGGTTGGCAAGGATGGTGTCAGGGTGGATCTAAAAAAGATTGAAGCTATGCAAGACTGGCCGAACCCAAAGACTCTGAAAATATTGTGTGGATTTATGGGCTTAACATGCTATTATCACAAGTTTGTTAAGAATTATGGCAAGATTGCAGCACCTCTCACATCTCTCCTCAAAAAGAACTCTTTCACATGGACTCCAGCCGCTACTCAAGCTTTTCAAACCTTGAAGACGGCCATGTGCACCACTCTAGTTCTGGCCCTTCCTGATTTCGAAAATACCTTTGTGTTGGAATGTAATTCCTCAAGGAAAGGAATCAGTGTTGTCCTTATGCAAGAGGGTCAACCTTTGGCCTTCACCAACAGGAAACTATCTGAAAGGAATCAGGGCAAACCCATCTATGAAAATGAAATATTGGCTATTTTTTATGTCGTTGATATGTGGCACCCTTATCTCTTGGGGAAACGTTTCCAAATTAAGATAGACCATCAAATCCTCAAGTACTTTCTGGAACAATGCATTTCCTCCCCAGAGAAACAAAAATGGGTGACTAAGCTCTTTGGATATGATTATGAGATCATTTACAAGAAGGGTAAAGACAATGTGGTGGCGTATGCACTGTCCTGAAAACATGAAGAAGAAGGATCCTTTTTTTCTCTTTCCTTTATTGTACCAGATTGGCTCCAAGCTGTGCGCCAGGAATGGCTACAAGATCCCAAAAGTTTTCATATGATCCAGAAATTACAGACCAATGATCCATCTTCCCCAGGCTACTCTTGGCTCCAGGATGATCTTCGATACAAAGGTTGTTTGTATTTAAGTAAACAATCAAAGCTTAAATCCATGGTACTTTCTGAGCTTCATGCTACACCCACAATAGGGCACTCTGGGTTCACCAAAACATATGACAGGGTCAAACGTTCTTTCTTCTAGGATGGTATGAAACATGACATCCATAATTTTGTCACTGAATGTGAGGTGTGTCAACTCAACAAGGGAGAAATAGTCAAATCTCTGGGCACACTACAACCGTTTCCGATTCCACCTACTATTTGGAAGGATATCTCTATGGAATTTATTACCGGCTTACCCAAATTGGGATCGCCTTTCCAAGTATGCTCATTTCTGTGCTCTTCAACACCCATTTATTGCATCCACAGTGGCTCAATTTTTCACGGACCAAGTCTTCAAGCTTCATGTCATGTCGCACACTATTGTTTCTGATCGTGACCTAAATTTCACAAGCAATTTTTGGCAAGAACTGTTTAAGCTACAGGGCACCCAATTGCATCTAAGAACAGCTTATCATCCCTAGAATGATGGTCAAACAGAAGTTGTCAACAAGTGTTTCGAAACATATCTAAGGTGTTTTGCCTCTAAAAAGAAAAATCAGTGGGCTCAATGGTTACCCCTAGCTGAATGGTGGTACAACACTTCCTACCATACAACTACATGCATGAGTCCTTTTGAAGTGGTATATGGATAGAATCCCCCTTCAGTTCTCTCATACTTACCGGGTACCTTGAAGGTCTAGGCAGTTGACCAAACACTTACAGTTCGAGAGGATATTCTTCGTACCCTTAAAGAGAACGTGGTCATGGCACAAAATCACATGAAGCAACAAGTAGATCAAGGTTGCTCTGAGCGTCAATTTGTAGAAGGGGATCATGTGTTTCTGTAACTACAACCATACAAGAAAACTTACCTCAAGGCCGAGCAGTGTCAGAATCTAGGGCCCAAATTTATGGTCCTTATATAGTTCTCAAGCATGTGGGACAATTCACTTATCAGTTAGCTCTGCCCAGTCAGTCAAAGCTACATCCTATTTTTCATGTTTCATGCTTAAAGAAGGTGATTGGAACTAGGCGCCAAATTCAAACCAACCTTCCTAAGTTAGCTGAAGAAGGATCCATTTGGCTACAGCCATAAGTAGTTTTGGATCAGCGTGAGTGTCGCCTGCATCAGTGAACCATCAAGGAAGTGCTAGTCCAGTGGAAAGATACAACTCCAACAGATGCCACTTGGGAACCAACTACCATTCTGTAGCAGTTTCTTCATCTCAATCGTTGAGGACAAGGGTGTTTTTAAGGGGGTGGACATGTTAGGGTCCTAACCCACACATAGGTAGATCAATATATTCAGATGTAATAAAGGTCAATATTAATAAGGCCTTTCAATAAAATAGAATAAGGCGGATGTAAGAAGTCCTAATAGAAGCTTCCGCTTCTAGAAGGATCTTCCTCTAGATGCTTCTCTTGATAGACATATTTAGTATAAATAAGGGTCGAGGGTATGAAAACCCTATCTTGGAGATTATTGTAACAGAGGGCTACTCGATTGGAGGTTTCCCCCTCAAAGAGTCCCGTGAACATTGCTTTCTGAATCAAAGTGTTATTTATGTTGTTGTTGTTATATTATTTCTATGTTATTATGGAGATTATGCTAGTTATATTATTGTTATTCTGCCATTTCTAGCATTTTATTTATGTTTTGCATACTTTTTATATTTGGTATATTACATTCTTGTTGAAATGACATGTGCACATCTGATTAGATGTTATGATGATTTATTGTATTTCTGACATGATTCATTGATAAGGGAAGCTGACGATATATTGTCGACCTGACTCACATGTGGAGTAGAGGGGTCATGCATGACAACCAAAGACCTAAGGGAGAGGTGTGGACAACAACCCTGCAACATCCTACTAGAACTCCCACCATGGCTCGAATTGTAGGTTAACAATTACATAGTTCGACAATACCCACGATGTCGTCAGAGAAGACTACGAAAGTTGTTCACGGTGATTCTAAGGAGTGCACAATAAGGTAGGGGCCTTATTCCTTAGAGGTTGTTAGTCTCCCACAAGATCACCTAGCAGAGTATTGACTCCAAGGTTTTTTTATGTCTACCAAGTTATTCAAGAGGTGAGTGGCACCCTTGGAGCTCATAGTTCATTATGAAGGGCAAATCATGCAAGGTAAACAGAAAGTGGCGAGTGGAACCCTTGGAGCACGTAGTGCATCCTGAAGGGAACATCACATTTTTTTTTAATTTGTAAGTGAATAAACCTAGACGACCATAGAATGAATGATGTGTCAAGTAAGATTTGAAAATGATTTCCCTAATAAAAATTTCTCCCAGCCGAGTGAAATTAAAATCTAGGTATAAGTGACACTTTTGGTCAAAAATAATATTCATAATTAAAAATGTGATCAGAAGGGGGTAAGAAATTCAATTAATTTATTAAAATCAAATTATATTGAGGGATTAAAATTTTAAAAGAGAATTGATTATTTGTATACCTATGCTAATTAAAATTTATTAATTAAAAAGAAAAAGGGGTAAAAGGTTATTTTTCTACACTTGCTAATTTGAGTTTTAGTTAAGAAGGGATAAGAGGGAAACTTAAAGAAATAGGAAACTAAGGGAAAAAGGGGAAACATAAAGAAAAAGGGAAATGTAAGGAAAAAGAAGAATGATTAACTTAGTAAGGAATCTTGTCTTTAAGAAATTTTTAAATATTATCTCAACTAGGAATTTAGTAAGGACATAAGTCATTTAAAATGTGTAAGGGAATATGGGGACACCAAGAAGCGATTTTAGGAATGTTTTTAGGTGGGTGAGGGAAATAGGAGTAATTAAATAATTAATGAAATTAATTTCTGCTGCAACTAGGGGGATGGGTGACATGTGTATGGTGGAGGTTTTTTCTGAATTAATTTAATGAAAAATAAATTAAATCGGAATTTGGGAAAGAAATCACTTAGAAACTCTATAAAAAGGATGGAGGAGGAGGAGAATGGATCTCTTCTTGTAACGTTACACTGCTGAATTTTTGACTTGACTGACTTATCTTATGGGAGTTGGGATACCCAACTCGAGTAACGAGTGGTAGCTCATCCTTACAAGGTGATATGGGAGATAGTTGTTCTCTGGTATAGTGTGTGTCACCCCTTTGCAGCTCGGTGGGCTAAGGGGGAAGAAGATTACCCCTAGCATTGGCTGCGAGGTACCGATAAAGTCACATCGATCAACAAGAAGGAGATCGACAGAGCACCTGCGGGACAATGAATTGGAGTTGTCACCTTGGTGTATGGTATGCATGCATTTATTTGAATGGTGGATTATTATTTTCTTGTGTTTTCATTATTGTACTTCTATTGTGTAAAGAATGTGTTTTAATCAACGTTTTTTTTTATTGACTTAAAGTCATCATAGCCTTATGCTCGCTGTCTTGATTTGATTTCTTGGTAACCCGATCCCTGATTGTTATGACTATTCTGTTTTGTTTTACCAATTATTATGATTAGATTGTGTTTTATCTTCTGCCTTTATCCCTAGGTAATCAGTCCATGCCTGAGTAGTCGGCCAGGAGCCGAATCGACGATCATCACTTCAGTGCATAGTGACCTATAGATTCTAATTCCATGCTTTTATGTGCATGGGTGATAAGAGAATGATAATTTTGCCCAGTTGTTTACCCCTTCTTATCTCCACATTTGATCTCTGCCTTTCTAATGGTCTTTTCATGTTATATCACCTCTATGTCCTAAATGATCTCAGCGTTTGAACACTGTGTTTTATTAATCTCTGGGTTTTCACCCTTACTTACCCTGCATTCAAACCACTCTTCTTGGAATCTTACACTCAGCAATTTGTATTCATTGTTGGCACAAAAACACCTTCATTTTCTCTGCGATTTATTATTTCTAATGGCAATTTAATCTGAGTTTTCGATACATTCAACCACAAATGTTTCTCTACATTTTATTATATTTGACGGTGAATTTTACCATGAATTTTTTAATTGCCCAACACAGCTCATTTTACACCCAATCAATTGTCTCGAAGCGTTTTTGGATTCCCCAACCATACACGATCTTGCCAATGATTTTATACCTGAAGCAACTAGTTTGTAATTGTTATCCCCCACTTTCAGGGATAACTAGGAGAACATGTCTCAAGGCCCATACGTCCTATACATGGAGTACCAAGAGCAGGATTAACTTTAGCATGGCCCTGGAGGGCCCACCTTTTATTTCTTCTAGCATCTTCATCTTGTCAGCAGCAACAACATCCATCACCATCAGCTTGGTCCTGTTTCAGAAAGGGTTCTAGCTCCATGAGGTAATTATTCAAGGTATCATGGTATGTGTCACTTTGATCATCAAAATATTTGAATGTATGAATATTATTACTTTTATTTCTAACAACTTCTTGGATCTTACACTTTCCCACTTGACCATGTTTAGGGGGATTGACAGGATTCCCTATCAAGCCTATGTCTATAGGTTTTGGATTTCCATTGGAGGGATTTCTAAGAAGCCATCATCTGCTTCCATCACAATACCACTTTTCCATCTTGTTTCCCACTCACCTATCCCATTCCACTTGTCCGGGCACTGGGTTGACCTATTTTTAGGATTGCACCTTATCACATGGGAAGAAGGGGCTAAAGGCCCAAAAGGTAAAAACAAGCTGGTAAAAGATAAAATCCTAAGAATAAAACCTTGAGATGCTTCACCCAGGGATCCTTGAGAAAGAAGTAAATAGATTCTCAGCAAGAAACAAGAGGGACTCGTAAAAAATAATAAAATAAGACCTAGTCATAGGATAGGGGGTCTCATCATGAGCCAACCTATTAGGTCCATGGGTACCTAGAAGTATGACATTACCACCGGCTAGTTACCATCCCAGGGTAGTGACTCTTGGTTACATGGCCAAGGGAGAGGGGGTCTCATCATGAGCCATCCTTATCATTTATGTGAAAGTACTTGTGGGTAACAATGTCACCACTAGTCACCATGCCAGGGTAGTGTCCCATGATTATCCTTTTGAAGAAAAAGCAATAAAAGATCAAAGAATAAAAAGAATAAAAGGCAAGAAAGGGCTTGGAAAGAATGCATCCATGACAAATACAGATCACATTCTAACAAAGGCACCCAAAGGTAACATTTATTGCATCCTTGGACCTCATTGCACCCAGATGCTTGGACTTCCCCTGACCACATCACCCACTTACATGGATTGGATGAGGTCTCTTCTAGGAACTTCCCTTTTCTAGTGGACACTAGCCCAATAGGACACCTTGTCCTTTCCTCCAGACTTGTATTATAGTCTTGTGTAATGTCATTGAGTTGTTAACTGATGTATTAGGGATTTTATGCACATGTTTAATAATATTTATGATGAGATGTGATTGCCATTTCTATGATCCCTGTGACTGATGAGCCCATGGAGGGCATAGCTTTTGATGTGCAGGACCATGCCCGATAGACAAGTACCATTTAAATGGGTAACTTGGGGAGATGATCAATTCGGACCTCCATGGGGTTGAAGAGCACATCAGATGGATGTTAAGTCCTCATCAAGAAATAGAGACAAGAAAAAGATGGATCAAGGTCTTTGCATCGAAGAAGAGGAGGATGTTCCACCAGAGGCACCCAAACACAACTTGACCTAGGGGGGTTGAGCCCTTTTAAGTGGAACATTTGCCTTGGAAGTCCTAGGACATCACCCATGAGGTCCATGATGTCATCCTTTATTCATGGACGTTTTGGTAGATGGACAGGGAATTTTGCACATGTGGCAGCTTGGAGAAGTCCAAGGGGGGATACCATTTTTCTCCTGGAGGCTGCATTTTCCCTAGAAGGGGATAATGTCACTCTAGAAAGGGGATGAATTCCTTCTGTTGCTTGATTAGGGTTTTAATTTTTCATTTAATTTAAAATAGTACAATTTTCAATATTTTGTCCTTGTCGGCCTTTTTATGACCTAAAAGTAAAATTAGGTCATTGATACAGTATAAATGAAGGATTTTCACCTTCATTTTTTCATCACAACTTACTCACTCCATAAGCTGGTCTAAAATTTGCACCCTCTCTTGGGTTACTGGTTGATTTAGTGATGCACACTTGTTGAAGGAGGCTTATTTTGGCATGTTTTGGCATTTCTCTTGAAGGAAGGTATTACAACTAGGGTTTGCAATGATATTTCTTGGTGATATGTAATTAATTTTATGCAAAACTTCTTGAATGAATGGTTGTAGTTTCATTTATTGCATATGCTTATGAATTTTGCTGAACAAAATCCCTAGGTGACAAGCACACAAGTAGGTCCTTGTCTCATGTCCCCTTTGAGAGAAATTTGAAGCCATTGTTAGAGAAGAGAGATCCTAGCCATAGCTACACCCTATTTTTCTCTTCATTTATTGCTAGCCGTACTAAGAAGAAAGAGACACCTTAAGCCTAGGTCTACTATACTTTTGGTTGATTTTTCTAGGGTTTGCAGAAAGAGACTTGCTGTAGAAACACTATGCTTCATCAAACCCTCTTGTCTTAGTTTATGTTATGTTTAAACTATTCATTTTTCCATTTGAGTTAAGGAAGGAGGAGAGAGCACTAAGTTCTAGTTTATCTACACGAAAGTGAGCCTCTCTCCCCTAGGGTTTTGAATTTGAGGCCTTTCCTTAGAAACACCTCAAAGTCTCTTCCTCTAGTCCTTAGCCATTTTGACTTTTGTCTCCTTCATCTCTTGTGTCCTTCACTATTGACTCCATTTAACCCTAAGGAACTGATCCTAAGACCTTATGCATTGAAGTGAACCTAATCAAAACTAATCTCAAAAATTTGAATCAAACCCTAACTTCACTAACCCTAACCTAAACTAACTTTCTAACCCTGTATGTTGTCATCATCTTTAGTCATAATATCATTGGTGAATCAAAAATTTTACTTTATAAGCAATTGCATGGTGATTAAAGGCATAAATTAAATGAAGTTTTGATTTATTACATTGAATGCCATATTGTTCCAACATTTATTGAAGAAGTGATATTAGTTTCATTTCTATTTATTATAAGCATTGAATTCATCAATATTCATTGTCAAATTGCTTAAATGTTCATTAGATAGTCACTGATTTGTATGAAGTACTAACCCATTGAGCTAGCTTGCACATATCAGTTTGTTGTTTCTTTGTCTCAGGCATGTATATCTCTCTGGGGGGTTTTACTTTATTATTGTCCTTTGGCCGAACTATCTGCTCAGTGGTGACTTGTGAGGGGGAAATAACTACTTTGTCTTTTAATCATTTTTCTTCTCAGAACCCCAGGTCACCAAGGACGTCTCCCCTGGGCCTTACCACCCTAATGAGAAAGAACCATCCCATCATGGTAAAATTGGGTGGGATTGGTTCCTGTTACACCAGTTTGACTCTCCAATGTATAGACTTTTATCCTTGCTACAAACTGTGCATTTGCCGATGTCGAGGAAACTAAGTCAATTCCCCTCAGGATGATATCTTTCAGTAAGCCTTTCCTCTAGAGTTTTCATCTTATAAGCTTACCTGGCGACTCCACTAGGGTGTTTTCCCTTATCTTTTGATAGTTTCAAGAAAATTATCTACTGACTCGACTGATGATGAAGAAAAAAATGACTTCACAATGCGATACCAGGAACTATAAGCCTTTAGATATGAGAAAAATCCTAGGCTACCCTAGAAAAATGCCCCCCTGGTATAAAAAATGGCTCCCTAGATTCGTTGGCATCGATGGAGAAATCCCTGATTATCACATGAGCAATTTCAGGGCTTTCTTTCAGCACCAAATTGTTTGTGATGATACTGAAGACTTGTTAATGAAACTCTTCTCTTCCACTTACATGGAGAGGCTATAAGATGTTATGATAATCTTCCAGCTGCCAGGATCACATTTATGGACGAATTTGAAGAAATATTTCTTGCGAGGTGGGTTTTTAAATTGGAAGATATCCAATCATTACTGAAAGGACTGGAGTGCATAAAACAAATGGAATATGAGACTGTCAGAGTTTCAGGGTTAGGTTTCATAGGTTTCTATACTATATTCCTGAAATCCATCATCCTAAAGGAAAGTACCTCATGTATATCTATACCAATGGACTTCTAGGACATTTAAGCTTCCTCCTAAACAAAAATGGTCCAAAAACAATTGCAGAAGCTCACAACATGGCTACTCAAATTGAGGTGAATCTTTCCTTGTCCAAAACCAATGATTGTACCATGAGCACTCTCATCTTGATAAAACTAGTTTCCTCTGAAACCTTTACTGACGACTCCCAAGAAAGAATGGAATAGGTCCTTTTTGACTAGCACAATGAGGACGTGATTAAGAAGAAAGAGCCTAAGCAAGATGATAAAGAATCAAGCTATGCTCCTCCTTCTGATGAGGCCATCCAAGAGCCTATTTCTCCTGCACAACAAAAGATTGATGAGGATAGTCATTTTTCCTTTTAGGATCCCAATGAAACCTCATCCCTTGATTCGGGAAATGAAGGAGAAATGGAAAGGTTGAGCAAAGTTCCTTGATGTACAAATGAATATGAAGGGGTGATTCCTGAGGATGAGAATGTAATGCATGCTAAAAAAACCAAAGTCCTTGAAGCTCCTGCACAAGAAGAAACATTAATTTTCCCTCCTCTCCTACTTTTTGATGATGTTATACTTTGTGATAGGGAAGATGAGGACGAGATATGCAAGAATGATTCAAATCCTGCGCATTATGTCATTGATAATGACATAGATGACAACATTGATGAGCTCACACATGTTGGGAGACATAGGTGGGATGCATTCAGTTATGATATGGATACCATCTATGACATAGTGAGTCATCTCCAAGTGTTTCCTTTGCAATTATCACAACATGTTACTCTTGACCAGTGGAAACTAGGGGATGAGATTTTTACCAATGCTCCCCAAACACCCAAGGTTGACAAAGTACCATATTTGCCTGATGATTTTTGGTATTACATTGAGGTATTTGATGAGTACTCCTCCAAGCACATAGATTTATCCTGTGAAAATGATTATCAACCACCATTGTACTCGGATTTTGATAGAAGTAAGAACATTGATTGCCTAAAGAAGGATTGTCATGAATTTTCGCTCCAGCTACATGTTGTTACTTTACCTTTATTTTTCATTAAAGGTGTAGTTGGGAAGTATATCTTGTATTTTGAGTTCCCTCTTAAGAAAATCCTAGAATCCAAGGGTTGTTCGGGTACTACAACTTTGAGGTTGTTACCTCGTTTTTTCAACTTTCCATTGACATTTTTCCAGTCGTCTGCTACATCTTTGTCGATCCCTTCCTTGACTTCAGAGCATGAGGATGTCCTAGGTAGCGAATTTGCGAACCTTTCAAGTCAGATATCTGAACCTTGGACTTTTCACGAACCTTTCCTGAAGTGGATTGAGTACTTTTCCTTCAAGATGACTTGGCATTGTTTTATTCCTCCCACCCACCTCCATGAGTTAGACTTTGTGATCTCCGGTGATGTGATATATATTCTAACCCATGACATTTTTGTGTTCAAATTATCACTATTTTGGTTTATGATGAATCACAGAGGCAGGTATTGTGGGACATTATTGGATTGGTTTCATTGGTTGTTTGACTACACCTAACATCCAACCAACAGGTAGGTATAGGTAATTAATTTGTTTTACATATGCACTATTGATTATTTTAATTCATTCTATATATGTTTTACATATGCACTATTGATTATTTTAATTCAGTCTATAACTAGAAGATCATTTCTTGAGGCCCACATGTCCTAGACATGGAGTACCAAGAGAAGGATTGACTTTAGCATGGCTCTAGAGGGCCCGCCTTTTCTTTCTTCCAAAATCTTCATCTTGTCAGCAACAACATCATCCATCACCATTGGATTGGTCTTGTGTCAGAAAGGGTCCTGGATCTATGAGGTAATTATTCAAGGTATCATGGTATGTGTCACTTTGATCATCAAAATCTTTGAACATATTCATCTAATTCCTTTTATTTCTAAGAATTGCTTGGATCTTAAACTTTCCCAATTGGCCATGATTGGGGGGATTAACAGGATGCCCTCAAAATCCCATGTCTATAGGTTTTGTATTTCAACTGGGGGGATTTTTGAGAATCCATCATCCGCTCCCATCACAATACCACTTTTTCATCTCATTTCTCGCTCACCTATCTCATTCGACTTGTCCGGGCACTGGGTTGACCTATTTTCAGGATTCCATCTTATCTTGTGGGAAGAAGGGGATAAAGGCCTAGAAGGTAAAAGCAAGCTGGTAAAAGATAAAATCCTAAGAATAAAACCCTTATCCCAGGGATCCCCGAGAAAGCAGTAAAAAGATTCTCAGCAGGAAATAAGAGGGACTCGTAAAAAATAATAAAAGAAGACTTAGTCAGAGGAATATAGGGGGTCTCATCATGAGCCAGCCTATTAGATCCATGGGTATCTAGCAGTATGACATTACCACCAGCTGGTTACCATGCCAGGGTAGTGACTCTTGGTTTCATGGAAAAGGGAAAGAGGGTCTCATCATGATCCAACCTTATCATTTCTATGAAAGTACTTGTGGGTAATGTTGTCACCATTGGTCACCATGCCAGGGCAGTGTCCCCTGATTAGACTCTTGAAGAAAAAGAAATAAAAGATAAAAGGATAAAAAAATTAAAAGGCAAGAATGGGCTTGGAAAGAATGCATCCATGACAGATACAACTTGCCTTCTAACAAAGGCACCCACAGGTAATATTTCTTGCATCCTTGGCCCTCATTGCACCCAGATGCTTGGACTTCCCCTAACCACATCACCCACTTACATGGCTTGGATGAGGTCTCTTTCAGGAACTTCCCTTTTCCATTGGACACTAGCCCAATATGACGCCTTGTCCTTTCCTCCAGACTTGTATTATAGGATTCTATAATGTCTTTGAGATGTTAATTGATGTCTTACAGATTTTATGCACATGTTTAATAATATTGATGATGAGATGTCATTGAAATTTCTATGATCCCTATGATTGATTAGCCCATGGAGGGCATATATTTTGATGTGCAGGACCATGCCTGATAGACAGGTGCCATTTGGACTAGTACACATGGGGTGCTGATCAATTTGGACCTCCATGGGGCTGAAGATCCGATCAGGTGGATGATAAGACCCCATCAAGGGGAAGAGACAGGACTAATATGGATCAATGGCTTTCCACCGGAGAAGAGGAGGATGTTCCACCAGAGGCACCTTGGCACAGCTTGACCAAGGGGACTTGAGCCCTTTTCAGTGGAACGTTGGCCTTGGAAGGTCTAGGACATCACCCATGAGGTCCATGACATCATCCTTGCTTCATGGATGTTTTGGCAGATGGTCAGGGCATTTTCCACATGTGGAAGCTTGGAGAATCCCAAGGGGGGCTAACGTTTTTCTCCTGGAGGCTGCATTTTCCCTAGAAGGAGCTAACGTCACCCTAGAAAGGGGATGATGTCCTTATGTTGCTTGATTAGGGTTTTAATTTTTTATTTAATGTAAAACAATATAATTTTCAATATTTTGTCCTTGTCGGCCTTTTTATGACCTAAAAGTAAAATTAGGTCATTGATACAGTATAAAGGAAGGATTTTCACCTTCATTATTTCATCACAACTTACTCGCTCCATAAGGAGGTCTGAAATTTGCACCCTCTCTTAGGTTATTGGTTGATTTAGTGATGTGCACTTATTGAAGGAGGATTATTTTGGCATCTTTTTGGCATTTGCCTTGAAGGAAGGTGTTACAACTAGGGCTTTCCTTGATATTTCTTGGTGATATGTAAGTAATGTTCTGCAAAAATTCTTGAATGAATGGTTGTAGTTTCATTTCTTGCATATGTTTATGATTTTTTTTCAACAAAAACCCTAGGTGACAAGCACACAAGTAGGTCCTTGTCTCATGTCCCCTTTGAGAGAAATTTTCAGACATTGATAGAGAAGAGAGAGCCTAGTTGTAGCTACACCCTACTTTTCTATTCATTTATTGCTAGTTGTACTAAGAAGAAAGAGACACCTTAAGCCTACATCTACTACAATTTGGGCCGGTTTTTTATAGGGTTTGCAGAAAGCACCTTGTTGTAGCAACACTTTGCTTCATCAAACCCTCTTTTCTTAGTTTATGCTATCTTTCATCTAGTCATTTTTCCATTTGAGTTAAGGAAGGAGGAGAGAGAACTGAGGCCTAGTTCACCTACACCAAAGTGAGCCTCTCTCACCTAGGGTTTTGACTTTGAGGCCTTGCCTTAGAAACACCTTAAAGTCTCTCCCTCCAGTCCTTCGTCATTTTGACTTTTGTCTCCTTCAACTCTTGTGTCCTTCACTATTGACTCCATTTAACCCTACGGCACTGATCCTAAGACCTCATGCGTTGAAGTGAACTTGATCAAAACTACTCTAAAAACTTTGAATCAAACCCTAACTTCACTAACCCTAGCCTAAACTAACTTTATAACCCTGTATTTTGTCATCATCTTTAGTCATAATATCATTGGTGCAACACATATTTTACTTTATAAGAAATTGAATGGTGATTAAAGGCATAAATTGTATAAGATTGAATGCCATATTGTTCCATCATTTATTGAAGAAGTGATATTATTTTCATTTCTATTTATTATAAACATTGACTTCGTCAATATTTATTGTCAAATTTCTTAAATGTTCATCAAATAGTCATTGATTTGTATGAAGTACTAACCCATTGAGATAGATTGCACATATCAGTTGGTTGTTGCTTTATCTCAGGCAGGTATATCTCTTTGGGGGGTCTTACTTTATTATTGGCCTTTGGTCAGAATATCTGCTCGGTGGTGACTTGTGAGGGGGAAGTAACTTCTTTGTCCTGTAATCCTTTGCCTTCTTAGAACCCCAGGTCACCAAGGATCTCTCCCCTGGGCCTTACCACCCTAAAGAGAAAGAACCATCCCATTGTGGTGACATTGGGTGGGATTGGTTCCTATTATGCCAGTTTGACTCTCCAATTTATAGCCTTTTATCCTTACTATAAAATGTTTGTTAACGATATTCACAATTGTTAATTAGTGATTTTATACTCCCGATTCATACAATTTTACTTATATATGTTACTCTGTGTTGATCACATAATGACTACATTTATTTACATATTCTTTTACCTAGATGGCTTGTAACCAATTTCGTTTACTTGCAGTCTCCTTCTTCATAGGCAACAAACTTAATTGAATGAAAGCAGTAAGATTTTTGACTCAGCAATAAAATATATGTAATAGACTGTGGTTTTAACAGCTCTAGACCACAATTGGGAATTTCTTTCTTCTATAGAGATTTCCGTGACTTCTAGGTAAAATCCTTGATTTTCGTAACATGTTAATTAATTGTGACTACATTGAATTATTTTATATGACTGATAACAATGGTGGGACAACATCTTCTTTGTTTTTCTATTTGTGATTACGATTAAATTTATTTATGACGATTAACATTGTATGACAACGT
>ML789446.1:121062-131876 GCA_009831015.1 Picea engelmannii
CCTTTACATATTATAACTTAGGTATTTTCCTGTTTTCTCTGTGATTCCATCCAATAATGGCAACTCTAACCTTTATTTGTTGACTGTGATTTCACCTGCTACGAACTCACCCGATTTTACCTTATTCTAAGTGCAAATTCAATACAATTTTAATGTATGTTTGACTGTGACTTCACTTGTTTCATTTACTATGAACTTACATGCTTTAATGAGTGTGATTCTTCATGATGTACTCAACAATTTTGGTTGGGAAACATCCATCATTCTCAATAATTAATTTCTCTTGAAATTTGTTTTTAGATAGTGATTTTTATGCAGAAAATTAGTAATGGGTAGCGATTCCCTGAGGGGCAGCGATTTACTGTGATGAAAACCACACTCTATGACTGCAATTATATTTTTATAATCGGATGTTATATCAATGATTGAATATTTATCCTAATGTATTCATTGGCCAACGTTTCATGCATTAATTAGACCGCAGTGGTGTTTTAATGAACAACGATTAATATATATTGTTAATAACATGCCAACGATGAAATTTAGACTTGTCAATACTGTTAATCTTGTTGATATTGTCAATATTATTATATACTGTGAATGTTGTGGATTTAGACCTCTTAACATTGTTAAAGTGATTAAATTAAACAGTTCAATACTATTGATTAGACTTGTGAATAGTGTTAGTTACATGCCAACAATGCATTCTGACTAACTTTGTTAGTGTGGCATTGATTATATATAGTTTTAATATTGATCAATTTAGACTTGTTAAATTAGACAACGAAGTCGATTATTTCATAAGCAGCGTAGATCAATGGTTCACTTATTTAATGGTCAGTAGCTAATTATTAGTCAGATTATTTGATTTTGTTAAGAACTTTATTTAATTTACCTTATGATAACATTTATGACCATAGTAGCTTGGTAATAGTTCACTCCCTCACACTTAGACATATTGCTTAACAGTTAATGGTTTGGTTTCTTGGCAAAGTCATGTAATAGCTTTCACATTTTTCCTCTGAATGTCATCATCTTGTGTCTTATTGGCATGTTTCTTAGGGTGTGGGGGTTGTATTCTTGTCAATAATTTGTCTCCTAGCATGTTGGATGCATCTAGAGTCCTTGGTCTAGATAGGTTATATTTCACTAGGGTTATTGTTGCTTCTATCACCTAGGGATGACATGATTCCTGATGAGGGGATAATGGTGTGCCCTATTGGATAGAGGTGAATGATAAGTCTATTGTTGGCACTTGGGTTGTAACACCTTCATGTGTTTGGTTTTGTGTACCATATAGGCTCTAGTTATTGTTCGTCAAGACAATTGTGTCGGGATTGTGGAGGTTGTACTTAGCTTGTAATTGTTGTCGTGTTGTGTGTTCGACGGGTAGTCATTTCTATCTTTTTTATTTACGCATGTTTTTCTCAATTGATCATTGTGCTAGTCTGTTGAGTCATTGTTGTTTGTTTCCCAATCTATGTGCATGTGTTCATTGTCAGGTTGTGTGGTTCAATAGTTTTTGTCATTTCCTTCTTTCCTAAAAATAAAAAAAATGCACTTTTTTCTTCTCTTGCAGTCGTGAGATTGGGGTCGTTACAAAATTTCCCCCACACCAAATGTTTAGAAATAATATACTTCCTAACTATTTTCTACCTTAAGACAACTCCCTGACAACGATACAAAAAATGATGGGTAAACTATATGTACTAATTTCCCTCAATTAAATTTTCAACCCGAGGTAAGTAAACTTAGAGTTGTGACACAGTATGAGCCAAGGTAGAAAGAAAATCTAACCGAAATATTAACTAGCTAAGGAGATGGTTTACCCTAGGGATCAACACTCTTTTCAATTTACAATTCTACTTTAAAAATATGACTTTTAAAATCCATTTACATAGCATATTCTATGCTAAATATACAACACAACCTTTAACTAATGAGCTTTAAGAAATCTAAGACTATGAATTTATTTAATCACTCTAGGACTATGAACTATTTAATCTAAGCAGATTTAAACAATCTAGGACTATGAACTATTTGATCTAAGTAATAAACTTTCTGAATGAACAAGAAATCTCTAAATAAGAAAACAATCTGTCAGAATTATCTTTACAAGTGAACTCTATTCTTAAAGAAAAAACTCACAATTATTTTTATCTTGCGGAGAATAAACACTAATCTACCTAACTGAAAGCAAGGGTGTTGTGAAAGTATTTCTATCTTGCAAAGAATAAACACTAATCTACCTAAATGAAAGCAAGAGTGTTGTTACAGTGTTCAAATGTGATGATTATGTCTACGGTGGCGAATTACATCATGATGGAATCTAATCACTAATGACAAATCAAGTGGAATTAAATCAATGATAACTTCTATATATAAATGAAGAGTATGGATACGACAGCCTATAGAAAGCTTTTCCATCATAAAAACAACATTAGATGTTCTTGTAATCCATGTGATCTATAAACACTGTGCATAAGAGATTCAACACAAACGTTTTCTCTATCACACTGATACTGGAAAATACTTTGTACAGAATCAATAATTCATGCAAACCTACAAACTCATAACTAGTACTAATCAGATATCATAATTCAAATTCATAACTAAGATATCATTGAAAATACTCTGTACAGAATCAACAATTCATGCAAACCTACAAACTCATAAGTAGTACTAATTAGAAATCATAATTCAAATTCATAACTAAGATATCATTGAAAATACTTTGTACAGAATCAACAATTCATGCAAACCTACAAACTCATAACTAGTAATAATTAGAAATCATAATTCAAATTCATAACTAAGATATCATTGAAAATACTCTATACATAATCAACAATTCATGCAAACCTACAAACTCATAACTAGTACTAATTAGAAATCATAATTCAAATTCATAACTAAGATATCATTGAAAATCAAAACTTGAAATTATAACTAGGGTATCATGGAAAATCATAACTCAAAATCAACTTTTATCTTATCATGCTAGTGCTAGAAACAAGATTAACAAGTTATGTAAACCTATAGAGAGTGTTTGAAGAGTACAACTTAATGAAATGGACATTATCTAAATAGATACTCTACAGAGTGATTTACAGCTTAAGAAACAAAAAAAAGAGACATGATGGCATAATTAAACAGTTTACAAACAAGTGAGCTACCACCTACAATAAAAATATTAGAAATAAAAATATATACAAGTAAATATGGACATCCACAAATGATCTCTGATACACACAAAATTCAGGAAGTGAGATACAAGTTAGAGGAGATATACAGTGATATGATTTAAGCAAGTAAGTTAGAATTGAAGAGATATACACAGTGATATGAATTAAACCAACAATTCGAAATGAGTAATTTATAAAATCTAAATATGAAAATACAAATATATATTGATATGAAGAACTACCCAGACCACTGGTGGGCCCCCTAAAAGGTCGTGGAGCTACTTCAATAGAAAAACGCAGTCACAAAATTAACACAACATTGGTATTGATCATCAAAAAAAAGTTTACAGCCAAATTGAAGATAATTTCTGTATAAATGTAAAAAAATTTATTCCTCTTCATGGCATAGGCGACAAGTATTTATAGATTTCATATACATCTTGAGAGGTCGACCAATGGAAGGGTTGAAACTCTCTAAAAACATAAATACATTAAATTCCATTAACACAAAACATCTTGTCCAACAACCTCGTTCTCTCCACATAGAGGCCACTACAAACACCCAAGTCTAAATGCGATGAGTTCCATAGTTGGAGGCCGTGAGTGGGAGGAAAACCCATGTTTCTGATTCACCCATCGAATCTCACAAATATGCTAACCGGTAACTCCACTACACTCCAAGTGTTAGATTGAGTGCCAGGCAGAGTGTCGAATGGAGGTCTGGATGAAGGACTGGACAAAGGACTGGATGGAAGGTTGGATCACATTTTTCCTCTGTTTCAAGAAAACAAGAAATGTTAGAACATTATAATCATTCAATTGAAGATGAATTAACAAAAAACCATTAAAAAATGATGATTACACATACCTCATGTTGCTCCATGGTGAACTGATAACAACTAGGAACATTTCCCAGTTTCCATATGTCCTTGTACCTCGTGGAAATAATGTACACAACCCACAAGTATCCAAACATGTGGTGGAGTTGGTTATCGGTCGATGCCTCAATCCAAAACTATTGAAAATTTCTTTATGAGTACAAATATCGTATGGAATACCAATGAATTTGTGAGAACTTCCTCGCTCATTTATATGAATTTATATTTTATGCCACTACCCCTTGTATGACAGATAAATCCATAGCGGTCATAAGAAGAATCGCGGACTGGTATCTAATGGAGCATGGAACTTATATAAGGGTATATGATGTGATGAATCCTCCTCACCTACTTCCATGATTTGTACCTGACAAGCCCATCCTTCAGGAAGTAGCATACCAGACTATTATACATGGGGTAGGAGGAATGTTGTATAGGTTCCAGAAATCAATATGTCCCCCACTACCATTATATGTCGAAAACTATTTCTCCGAGAATATCAAACAAGCCCAAGTGGAGGTAGACATCTTACTTTCTTATCACTTTGGAGAAGAAATATTCATAATACATGACCCTAGGAATATCATAAGGGAACACCTCAATAGAATCAGGCTCCCTTATGAGTATACTACTGAAATTTGGGAAGAATAGGAGGTGCATCAAAATGACAAAACATATGACAAAGTAATTTCCAAAAAGCATTTCCATCCAAAGGGAAGGATCATTGATGAACTAGAAGCAAGAGAGGATGAATAAAATAAGTAGAACAAGATGAATCCAAGAGATATTATCCCATCTCTATCTCAACTTGTTCAAGATCTGTCGAGGAGGAGAAAGAAATATCAGTAGATAAGAAGAGGAGGGATAAAGAAAATGTGTTGAAAAAGAATAATGACACCAAAAAGAATAAAAAAGTTGAGGCCAACAAAGAAAAATCCAAAGCTGAAGCTGAAGCAATGGCTGTAGTAGAAAGAAAAAAGGAACTAGAAGAAGAAGTGAGAGTAGGAGTAGAACTAGCAGAGAAAGCAGCGAAGGAATCATCTGACAAAGATGTTGAGGAGGAAAGGAAAAATATAAATTCAGAAAGTATAGGGGATGACACATTCTCCATGGATGTATATATCCTAGGAACATCTACCATAGGCACAAAGACATATCCAACAAGAAGTGGTTTAGGCCTTGGACTATGGGAACCATTTCAACTAGATGAAGTGTTAGATATTAGAATATTTACGTATGATAGTAAAAATGGTAGGATCATGCAAGAGAGAGTTAAGATGATGTAAGTGATAGAAGAGGACCCTTTATCAGTTTTCACTCAGGTACCAATCACAGGTGATGTTAGAGATGATTTTGTTGCAACAACTAGAGTTTTTTTTTCATTCATGGACAACAATATAGATAACATAAATAGGTTATGTAAAAAAAAATGAAGAGGAGTTAAATATCATAGAACTCGAGTAAAATCTTTGATAGATAAACTTGGATGAAAGGATCCTCCAAAGCTTCAAATTCAGTGCTGAGAAGGTTAGAAATGACTTGGAAGGTTCCATTATTGACATCTACACTCATCTTCACCTCTTCCAAGATGTAGCTGGCACATTACAACACTATCCATGAAGGCATAGATGACATACATAGGTGGATAAACAAAAATACTAATGCACTTCTTGAGTTATATAGGCCATCAAAATATGGGAGAAATATTGATTTGTACAGATTGGATCATTTCCAGTAGATAGGACAAAGAGCATATAGAGAAGTAACCAAATCTATGGAAATATGTTCAAGGATCCACAAGGATTCTCAAAAACTGATCAGAAATGGCTCCCTCTCAAGGTTATATGAGCTTGGAAAGAACCTAGTAGTGGAAGAAATGGTAAATACAGTTGAGGACAACACAAATTGAAGGAAAAACAATAGTTGAAGAAACTACATTCGTCTCCACCAACCTTATTCATCAACATCTGCTACAACCAATAAAGTTTCAAATCGTGGTGAAATCTTTTGTAACAAAGTTAGAAAAGGATATGAGCACCCTTGATGAAAGTGCTTCTCTAAACAATTCAACAATAGAGTATCTGACATAAAATATGATCAAATCACTCTATATGTTAAGGTCCTAACCTGCACATAGGTAGATCAATGTATCCGGATGTAATAAAGGTCAATATTAATAAGGCCTTTCAATAAAATAGAATAAGGTGGATGTAAGAAGACCTAATAGAAGCTTCCGCTTCTAGAAGGATCTTCCTCTCGATGCTTCTCTTAATAGACATATTTAGTATAAATTAGGGTCGAGGGTATGAAAACCCTAGCTTGGAGATTATTGTGATAGAGTGCTTCTCGACTGGAGGTTGCCCCCTCAAAGAGGCCTATGAACATTGCTTTCTGAATCAAAGTGTTATTTTAGTTTTTGTTCTCATATTATTTCGGTGTTATTGTGGATGATTATGCTGGTTATATTACTGTTATTATGCCATTCCTAGCATTTTATTTATATTCTACGTATTTATTATATTTGGTATCTTTCAAGTGGTATCAGAGCACTTTCCTTGGCAGAAATTGTGGGTATTTTTTTTTTTAGGGTAGAGACGTACTATGGCATCTTTAAGCCACAAAGATCTGTCATTACACGCATAAACCCGTGGTTGAGGGATTCATACATGCAGGAAATACATGTGGTTCTTAAGCACACATCTGTTGGCCACCGTTGTAACCCATGTTGGTACCCCTTCGAGTGGTAGCGCATCAGAAAACACCTGTGTATGGATCGACCTAGATTTTCTGAAGCCCTCTTTAGATAAACCTATCGGTCGTTGGACTGTTATAGTGTCATCGAGAACAACACTCGGGAAGATACTCGCTAGTACCTAGGTAGTCAGGTAGTACAGCTAAGGGTACGGTCTATCCTCCTTAGTTAGAGCCCTGAGATATTGAGCTAAGTACTACTATTGGACCCCGCACGTATATCAGAGAGCTATAGCACAAAGAAAACCCTTGTCTGTAGAGTCCTTGAATACCTAACCCTTGGGGAACATAAACAAATTAAACCGGCGAGATCTATTGCCACGCATTTGTGTTCGGGTCTCCAAGTAAATACACATTTCTTTCTAGTTAAGAATTTGGGGATTTCAACACTGTAACATTCTTCAGACCAAAGTATAACCCCGCAGTTGTAAAAAAAATAAAAAATAAAAGTCTGGAAATTTTTTCACCATTATTTGAGACCTATTCCATTAGATTCATATCTTATCCCTTATCACTTTCATCCATATAATTTTTCTGCAAAACATTATGACCTCGACCACTCCCTTTTCAGTTCACCCATCCTCATGGCCCATACCCGTAGCCAAGAATTGGGGTCTTGCTTCAACTCCTTGCAATCTAGTTTCCTCGAGATCCAACAAGAAATGTAATAACTCAGTGCTATTATTGCCTCCCGTGATACATCCATCAATACCACCATAAATGCATCCGTAAATGCATCCATGTAGTCCGCAATGGAGGAAGTCAAACATGAACTGACCACCCAGCTTGAATCTATCTTTGCATCACTCTACACCAAACTCAAGATCCCTATGAATGACTCTTTTCCTGATGCACATAGAAAGACTGAAGGTGAAACTTCTTCCCATTCCTTTCATCCCCTTCACTTTCAATGGGACATATGCCTTCCGCGGGTGGATGTAATCAAATTTGATGGCTCGGACCCCACTAGTTGGGTCACCCAAATGGAACATTATTTATCTCTCTACCACATTACAGATGACTTGGCCAAACTCCAGTATGGTGTTCTCCATCTTGATCAAGAATGCTAGCAATGGTGGCAATGGAGAAAAACTTCCCGTCAAGGGTATATTTCTTGGACCCAATTTGTGACTGAGCTTTATGAATGCTTTGGCACTAACACCAACCATTTGGGTCGTTTGACCAAATTGAAGCAATTAGGAACAATAGAAGACTTCATAGCTATATTTGAGCGCCTGGATTTTTGAACAGAGGGCATGACTGATGCTTTCTTTCGCGAGTGTTTTATCAGTGGCCTCAAGGAGGATATTCTGGCCCATGTCCTCATGGCTCGACCTACAACTTGGGTGGAGGCTACTAAAAAATATAAAGAAGAACAACAAATTGTTTCCTCTCAAAACCGTAAGCCTTCCTTTATCCCTCGCCCTAAACCAGTAAACCCCACTACTCCCTCCGCCCCATTAAAGATCCAAAAATTGACCAGGGCTGAAATGGTTGAATGCCAACTCAAAGGCCTCTATTATAATTATGATGACAAATATTTCCCAGGCCAAAAATGTAAGGAACAAAATCTTTTTATGGCCATCTCTGAGGATATTCCGGAAGAGGATGTTGACACTCCCCTTGTGCTCGAGTCACCAGAAATCACTGACATAAACCCTCCCTTCGACCCTCCCGAAGTGGAACCGATCATTTCCCTCAATTCTCTCACTGACTTCTCTGCCCCCCAAAACCTCAAGTTAATTGGTTACATCAAGCACCAAAAGGTCATCATTCTGGTTGATAGTGGAAACACCCACAATTTTATTCATCGCTACATTGCCCAAGAAACCCATTGCTACATCCATGCTGTCAACAATCTCCAAATCATGATTGCTAATGGTGGTTCTATGAAATATGGTGGGCGCTGTGAAAGTGTGCGTCTCCAAATCGGTGACTACCACCTAAAATCCCATATGTTTTCTATTGACATGGGCGATTGCAACATTTTGTTGGGTGTAGACTGGCTAAGGACTTTGGGTCCCATTCTCATGGATTTTCAGAACTTAACCATGCAATTCGACCAAGGAGGCCACCAATATAAATTCCAAGGCATCACTGTTGATTCACCTGAGGTCATCAGTTCTCATCACATGGAAAAACTTCTCAAAAAAGGTCATTCTGGTGTCATTGCCCAACTCCACGCCATACAAGCCACAGAGACACCCCCAATGCCCCAAGACCTCCATGCCCTCCTTTCTAAACATAAAATGGTATTTTCCACTGCCCAAGGACTCCCTCCTTCCCACGGTGTTCATGATCATTCCATTCCCCTTGTCCCAGGAAGCCTTCCCCCCAATATCCGTCCATATCGCCACCCCTTTGCACAAAAAACTAAAATTGAAAAAATGGTCCAGGAACTCCTTACTGCAGGCATCACCTGTCCTAGTACGAGCCCTTACTCATCTCTGATCATCATGGTACTAGAGAAACAAGGTTCTTGGAGAATGTGTCCTGACTTCCGTACTCTCAACAAACTGACCATCAAAGACAAATTTCCCATCCCTGTCATTGATGACCTCCTGGATGAATTGAGTGGCACCCAATTCTTTACCAAACTTGATCTTTGCTTGGGCTATCACCAGATACATATGAAAGAGGCCGACATTCCCAAGACCACCTTCTGCACTCATGAGGGCCACTATGAGTTTTTGGTCATGCCCTTTGGCTTGTGTAACGCCCCCTCCACCTTTCAGAGCCACATGAACCATGTCTTCCGCCCTTTTCTCCGTCATTTTGTCTTAGTTTTATTTGATGATATCCTCATCTATAGAAAAACCTGGATAGACCATCTTACTCATGTGGATCAAGTTCTCCACCTACTCTGTCAGCACCAAATTTTCCTAAAACAGTCCAAATGTGCTTTTGGTGCCTTAGAAGTAGAATACTTGGGTCATCTGGTGGGAAAGGATGGCGTCAGGGTGGACCCAAAAACGATTGAAGCTATGAAGAGTGGCCTAATAGGGTATTATCGCAAGTTCGTTAAGAACTACAAAAAGATTACAGCACCTTTCACGGCTCTCCTAAAAAAGAACTCTTTCACTTGGACTCCAACAGCTGCTCAAGCTTTTCAAACATTGAAGACGACCATGTGCACCACTCTAGTTTTGGACCTTCCTGATTTCACAAACACCTTTGTGTTGGAATGTGATGCCTCAGGGAAAGGAATCGACACTATCCTTATGCAAGAGGGTCGACCTTTGGCCTTCACTAGCAAGCAACTGTCTGAAAGGAATCTAGGAAAACCCATTTACGAAAAAGAAATGTTGGCGATTTTGCATGTTGTTGAGCTGTGGCATAATTATCTCTTGGGGCAACGGTTCCAAATTAAGACTGACCATCAAAGCCTCAAGAACTTTCTGGAACAATGCATTTCCTCCCAGGAGCAAAAAAAATGGGTGACTAATCTCTTTGGATATGATTATGAGATCATTTACAAGAAGGGAAAAGACAATGTTGTGGCAGATGCACTATCCTAGAAATATGAAGATGAAGGATCCCTTTTTTCTCTTTCCTTCATTGTACCCGATTGGCTCCAAGTTGTGCGCCAGGAATGGCTTCAAGATCCCAAAAGTTTGCATCTGATCGAGCAACTGCAGAATAAGGCTCCGGCTTCCCCAAGGTACTCCTGGCTCCAGGATGAGCTTCGATACAAAGGGAACTTGTATTTAAGTAAAAAATCCAAGCTCAAATCCACGGTACTTTCTAAGCTTCATGCTACACCCACAGCGGGGCACTCAGTATTCACCAAAACGTATGACCTAGTCAAATGTTCTTTTTTCTGGGATGGTATGAAACAAGACATTTGTAAGTTTGTTGCTGAATGTGAGGTGTGTCAATGCAACAAGGGAGAAACAGTCAAATCTCCAGGCACCCTCCAACCACTTCTGATTCCCCCTGCTATTTGGAAGGATATCTCTATGGAATTTATTACAGGCTTACCCAAATTGGGGAATAAATC
>ML789446.1:136417-157708 GCA_009831015.1 Picea engelmannii
AGGGAAAAGTGCATTTGGAGACTCATTCTTCACTTGAGACTTGTGAGGAAGAGAAGAAGGGTGCACCATCTTGAGGAGGAGAGGGTTTGCACTTCATGAGGGTTTGAGCCAAAACCCTTGAGGGTTTGAGAGGAACTCTTTGATCTTGGAGCTTGCATGGTGAGTTCATCCATGGAGGCTTAGCTTTTCCTTTTTCTGTTCAGGAGCATTTACTTGGAGAGAGGGGCGCATCTTGAGGAGGAGGGGTGCACTTGATTTCTTCGTATGCTCACCAGGAGAGGAGAACTTTTCAGATTGAGGAGAGGTCTGATGCATGAGGAGAGGAAGGGCAGGCCGCTATCTTTCATCTATGGCAGCTTGAGGTAGCTTGCACACCTATTTTATTGGAGGGATTCTTCAGCAGAGGAGGGCGCATGGCTTTGGCAGGATGTTTGTCACCTGGAGGGATTTCTAGCCATCAGTTTTCCTTGATGTCAGTTGCAGAGTGACCACAATAGCAGGAGGATCATTCTTGTGGAGGGGTTTTACATTCTGGCATCTCCGTGGATTTCTGGAGCAGATCTGGTAGTTTCAGAGGGGGCACACCATAGATTTGGGCATCTGGCAGTTTGAGCTTCGATATCTTCTTCATTCTGGAGTTGCTATTGTACTAGGTTCTTATTGTATTTTGTTTACTGTAAAAGATATTAGCTCTACCTCATATATACATCATATCTCAAAACTGGTTTTCCCCGGAGGGGTTTTATCCAGGGTCATATGACCAAAAATACCTGTGTCTACACATGCATTTTAGTGGCTGTTTATTAGCTCTTAGATCTGTCCATATTTCAGCAGAAAAGATATATTAGGTGTGTTGTTGTTATTTGGCATGCATGTATGTTTTTCCTAACACTGAAACTACTTGCAAGAGCACCCAAACAGAGACAACAACCATAACACATCAGCAAAACAAAAACTACAGTTGGTTGTTATAAAACAATAGTAATTAAAATTTATGACATCAGAAAACTTAGTGTCTTAGCTGGGTCAAAGACAGACCAAGAAGACTGCTGATAGGACCTGGAATTTTCTACACAAACTTCCCTGAAGGCCAAGAATTGTCAGAAGCTAGCACCAAAATTTTATGGCCCTTACATAGTTCTCAAGCATGTGAGACAAGTCGCATATTAGTTAGCTACCCAGTTAGTCGAAGCTACATCCTGTTTTTCATGTTTCATGCTTGAAGAAGGTAATTGGAACCAGGTGCCAAATTCAAACCAACCTTCTAGAGTTAGCTGAAGAAGGATCCATTTGGCTATATCCAGAAGAAGTTTTGGACCAGCGTGAGCATCTCCTGTGTCAGAGAACCATCAAGGAAGTGTTAGTACAGTGGAATGATATGACTCCAGCAGATGCCACTTGGGAACCAGCTACCATTCTGCAGCAGTTTCCACATCTCAAGCCTTGAGGATAAGGTTTTTTTTAAGGGGGCGGACATGTTAAGGTCCTAACCCACACATAGGTAGATCAATGTATTCAGATGTAATAAAGGTCAATATTAATAAGGCCTTTCAATAAAATATAATAAGGCATATGTAAGAAGACCTAATAGAAGCTTCCGCTTCTAGAAGGATCTTCCTCTAGATGCTTCTCTTAATAGACATATTTAGTATAAATAAGGATTGAGGGTATGAAAACCCTACCTTGGAGATTATTGTAACAGACCACTACTCGACTGGAGGTTCCCCCCTCGAAGAGGCCTGTGAACATTGCTTTCTGAATCAAAGTGCTATTTCAGTTGTTGTTCTCATATTATTTTTGCATTATTGTGAATGATTATGCTGGTTATATTATTGCTATTCTGCCATTCCTAGAATTTTATTTTTGTTCTGCATATTTATTAGATCTGGTATCTTGCACTATAACCAGTTGGAAGTTTGGACAACCTATCTCAGAAGAAAAAGTTCATAGGAAAAGTACATGATACCTACCCTTTATTTCATCATTTTCCTAAATACTCTAAATTCCATCCTGTGTTGCACACTTGTCATTAGGAAATATAATATGAACCATTTTGTAAATTCCTCTTCAAGAAGAATATGAAAGGACACATGGGAGTTACTATTTTTTGTATAAAATAGGACAGAATCTCATGTGAAAGGGACTTTTGTCTTTTCAAGGATTTTATAGACCCAAGAACATTTTCAAGAAAATATACTTTGTTAACTAATATTTAGAATCCCTTAGGGCCAACATATTATAGAATAAATTTTGTGTAGAAATTCATTGTAGATTTGAACTACTTCAAGTGAAGATAACTACTATTTCTATGGAATGTAAGAGTGTTTGTTTGTTGTAGACTGATTCTCATACAATATTTATCATTCTGTAGTTATTGATGTTTCTTTGAATATTTCAATGAATTGGGCTTTGTGGGTTTTTATTTTATACATTGTTGTGATATAGACTAATATGATTATATAGATTTGTATTCATTTGTCTCCAATCTTTCTCATTTGTTTCAACTAACTATATATAAGTTGTGCAAGATTTTGGTTGCATTTGTAACTCACCGGTTACTCTAGTGTTCTCCTAGCTAGGATAGGTTAGCATAGATTAGTAGTGGATTAGTCATCTTTGAATACATAGTCTTCATATACATATGGTCATTACATCCTCACCATCCATCTACTACCCCCCCACCAGTACACCAGACAATATCCGCTAAGAAAACCAAAAGACAATAATAAATGCTAGTTGGGCCAAATTCCAGATGGGACTCCTAACTCAAACAGTGTATAGTATAGTTGTGACCATATAATGGGGAGAACCCCATGTTGTTGTTCGAAGAATTTGATCGCATCATTAAATGGGATACCTAAATTAAAAGAGTTACAGATGTAACTTGAAGAGTTTTTAAAGAAGGGGTAAATATGCCCAAGTGTGCCAGCTTGGGGAGCCCTAGTTCTTTTTTTGAATAATAAATATGGAACATTAAGGATATGTATTTATTTCAAAAAACAAAATAAGTTCATAATAAAGAACAAATATCCATTTCCAAGGACTTATGATGTTTTTAATCAGCTAAAAGGTGCAAGAATATTTTCCAAGGATTGATGATGTTTTTGATCAGCTGAATGGTGAAAGAATATTTTCCAAGATTGAATTGATATCAAGTTATCATCAAGTGAGGATAAAGGAAGAGGATATTATCGAGACAATTTTCAAAACAAAGTATTGTTATTACAAATCCATGATAGTTCCATTTGGGCTATCAAATGCCCCAACTATTTTTACGAGTCGGATGAATGGTGTGTTTGGGGAGTACCTGGACAAGTTTGTAATCTTTTTATTAGATTATATTCTCATCTAATATAAGTCTAAAGAGGAGCATGAGAATAATTTAACAATGGTGCTAAAGATTTTAAGGGAGCATAAATTGTATACCGAGTTAAGTAAGTGCATATTTTATCAAAACAAGATTCACTACTTGGGGAATATTGTTTTAGCAGATGGGTTAGCAATTGATCCAGAGAATATAGAGGCTGGTAGAGGATGTCAAGTGCTAATAAATTTGATAGATTTCATATCATTTATGGGTCTTGCAGGTTATTACTAAATATTCATAAAGGGTTCCTCCCAATCACTTCTTTACAAAATAAGGGAGTGAAATTTGAATAGACCTCTAGAAGAATATTTTTTGCCGTGTAATGTGCTTACAAGGAAGGGCTCAATGGACTTCCTCAGTCAAAAGGATCACATGGTGTGCTACGAATATAGAAAATTAAAAGAGAATGAAATCAATTATGATACACATGACTTGGAGTTATAAATAATGGTTCATGCATCAAAACTGTGGAGAAATTACATCATGGGGACAATATTTGAGCTAATGATAGACCACTATGGTCTAAATAATTTGTTTGGAGAACCAACATTAAATGCCAGAAAAGCTAGATGGTTGGAAATTATTAGTGAATGTGACTTTGAAATTAAGTATATAAAAATAAAGGGAAATAAGGTGGCTAATGCACTCAACAAAAGATCTCATAAAGTGCACATTTCATCCATCATCATGTTCAACAAATATTTAAAAGACATAATTTTAGAGGCAAAAAATTCAGATAATCAATATTTAAATATAAAAGAGACATTACAGCGAGGAAATTTACAACAAAAATTTAATTATTATGAGTTGAAGGAGGATGGAATCCTCATGTACAAAGGAAAAATGTATGTGCCAAATTAAGGAGAGATGAAAAATATAGTGTTGAGGGAAATTACAACGAGGAAATTTACAATAGAAATTTGATTATTATGAGTTGAAGGAGGATGGAATCATCATGTACAAAGGAAAATTTTATGTGTCAAATTAAGGAGAGATGAAAAATATAGTGTTGAGAGAAATGCACAATGTGTCATATGTTGGGCACCCAAGATATAATAAGACAATTTCAATTGTAAGAATCCAATACTTTTGTCTAGGAATGAAGAAATAAGTGGCTAATTGCATAGCCAAGAATCTAGAGTGCTATAAGGTGAAGATAGAGAATAGACATTCATCGAGGCTGCTACAAACATTACCCATACCTAAATGGAAATGGGAAGTGGTTAAAATTGATTTCATCACAAAGATACCTGGAAGAATGAAGCAACACGATTCCATCATGGTGGTGGTTGATAAATTAACAAAAGTTACACATTTTATTCCTTTGAAGACCACACAGAAGGAAAGAAATATTGTTGATATTTACATGAAATAGGTTTCCAAGCTACGTGGAGTGACTAAGGACATTGTTTCAGATGGAGATCCAAAATTTACATCAAATTTTTGGAAATTCTTGTTCAAAGTATTTGGGACACATTTAAATATTAGTACAACATATCATCAAGAGTTAGATGGGAAAATAAAGAGAACTAATAGAATCATTGAATACATGCTCAAAATGTATGTGATGGACCATCCATCAAAGTGGGAAGATTATATCCACTTAGTGTAATTTTATTACAATAACGGGTAATGATCCTCATTAAAAATGAGCCCATTTGAAGCATTGTATGGTAGGAAGTGTAACACACCAGTGAGTTGGGATAACCTAGTAGACAGAGTTGTGATTAGGACATATTTTTTGAGATAAATGGAAGATCAGGTGAACTTAAAGGTTGTCTAGGAAAGGTAGAAAATTTATGCAGACAAGAACAAAGTTTTAAGATTTTAAAGTGGGTGAACATGTTTTTCTCAAAGTGAAAGCAAAGAGAATTTTCATAAGATTGGGTTGCTTCCTAAAGTTGGCAGCACGATGTTGTGGGCCTTTTGAAACAATAGAGAGTATAGTTCCAATTGCATACACGTTAACATTAACTGCATCCATGAGAGTGCATAATGTTTTTCATGTATGATTATTAAAGAAATATGTGCCTGACCATAACCACATAATTTATAGGACTATGATCTAGGTGGAAAACGAAGGGGATTTCTAGGTGGAACGAATATGCATCCTCGATCGGAAAATCAAAGTGCTCAGGAAAAAATACATAAGGTTGGTAAAGGTTGAATGGACCTTCTACGGTATTGAGGATGCAACATGGGAGAATGAAGAAACTATGCGGGAGAAATACCCACAATTTTTTTTCAATTTTGAAGAAAATAAAAGATAAAATGTAAGACTCTATTTTTGGTAGCTAGAGTTCTCGAACCACATTTCAGAATTCTTGGTCATGTTTATTCGTATCCACGACAAAAGAGTGGTGCAACTCGATGGATTGAAGGTGATGAAGGGGGAAAATTCCTTGGGTCGGCGGGTTGAGAAGAACAAGGGATTATGGTTGTGACTGTTGTTGGAGAGTAAAATGATTTTCAGTATTTTATTTTTCAAATATTATGATGTAAATTTGTATATGTATTTAGCACGATGTTGTTCAATGAGGACGATGAAAAATTGTAGGGGAGTGGGAATTTAATATCCTCACTATAATCCTCATTTTAATTAATGCATGATGTGTATATAAATATGGTTATGGCCAAGAGACATAATATGTGAATCATATTTTGTATTTTAATAAATATAATGTGATACCAACTTATAGGAATATGGACAGAGATGGGAGTTGATTTATCCACAAGACAGGGGAATGTCTAGGATTGTCTATGAGGGGTCCAAGGAGGTAATTAATTGTCGGTATTAATAGAAACCCATATTTCTGAATTTTATTATCACCGGGGAAACCATCTCTTTTTTGTTTGAGTGTATGAGATCCCAATCATAGAATACATGTCAGAGGATGGGTGTAGAAGTCACATCCATAGTTATTGGAAGCATGATAATATAGTAATATCAACATTGATCATAGTGATAAGTCAATTGTCTTGGGAAAATAGAGGAAATTCATATGGGGGAAACATGTAGTTTTTTAGATTGAGTTTGGCATGAACAACAAGAAGAGGATTAAGAAAAAATAGCGTTGGAGATAGACCAAGAAGGTTGGGTGAATTATGGAGCATTTTGTATCATTTTTAGTGAATTTTGGAGCCATATATTGAAGAGGCAGGTTTTTAGGCCTAAAGAGTGAACTCTTGGGTGAGTTGCACTAGAACAAGTGTTGGTTGTTGTTGTTTCCTAGTAGTTTCCCTTGGAAGTGAGTTCCCTTGAGCTCCCAACAAATATATTCTTGCTTACCTGTGCTAGAGAGACCCTGAAAAATGAATGGGATGCCCAAGCGACTAAGAGATCAGTGGAGGGGTACATTCCTTGGGTTGAGAATGTTGACATGTTTACTGGAATAGTGTGATTTTCATCGATGGAAAGAACAAAAGGCAGAGAAGAAGGAGAGAAATCTCAGGAGGAAGAGCTACAATGGTCGTTGGATCACCTATCCAAAGGATCTTTCAACTCTCAAACCCTACTTTCCTCCATATGTCAATATTCTAGAGATGAAAATCCATTGACGCGTGTCCTTTTTATCGATCAATAGTCGAGATATGCTTCACTACTCTGGGCTTCGGTGATTTCAATTCTCAACTTTCACGCTCTCCAAAAATGATTTTAGCCAGAGTCCACAGATTCATGCCATGTTTCCTCCTCAAATCAATGGCTCTAGTCTGCTTCGGGACTTCGACACTTTCTACTAAGACCATATCGATGGACCTTGGCACCCTTCTTGATCAACGGTCAAGATTCACTTGGGGGCTTAGATGCTTTCACTCTCTTCTTTCCTCTGGAGTATTTAGTACCCAGAGTTCATGATCTGTGGGTATGTGTCCTCCTACATATCGATGGTTCTCAACTCCTTCAACTCTTTGGGACTTCAACGATCAGGACTTCAGAACTTTAGGATAATCGCTACTCCATTTTCCTCCGAAGTGATCACCTATTGATTAAGTCATAATTGGTGGAGACCGCTTGTTGTTGGTTAATACTTCCACTTACACTATCCTTCCATTATAGTAGATCGACGGTTAAGAATTCTCCAGAAGTGATCTTCAGATCGGACGTTTCGTGTCCACTATGGGACTTCAGAATTCAAGACTTCAGGACTTTGGGCAAGTACCGGTGGTAAAACTACAGAAGTAAAACTCCTGGAGTGACATAACTTACTTACGTCACTGGATGATGTGTCACGAGTCGAGTAGATGCCACTTGTCACTCTAATTCATGATTGGCATGAACCTAAAATGACAATTTAACTTGACACTTGTCATTGTCTTATTGCACCATGTGTCCTTGCTGAAGTGGTATTTTGATGTGGTATGCCAACTTGGTCTGCCACATTTCCTTGTAGATGTGGTCTACTGACGTGGTTCTCCCTGATCTAATGGTCATTGCATTTTCTCCATATCCGATGGTCCTTATTCATTTCAGATTTCGGGCTTCGGGTAATTCGACTGGGCTATGGGCCCACCATGCTTCCTAAATCACATGGTTGCAAGGTAACATCGCCCAAGGTCACATCAGAGGAAGATAGGGGAAGGAGTTATCACTTCTAGGCTCCCAATAGGAGGATAGACATTGAAAATTAGAAAAGGTCTCTACCTATATAATCCAACAACGTTGATAGAAAATAATTTGATCGAAGGCTTGTTGTTTCATCTTATGATTTCTTGATCAGTTCTGACTCAGTTACACTAACTAAATCATTTTTCATGAGTGATTGAATCATTTTTCCTGAGCATTGGAATCATGATTCCTGATCATTTTTTGATATTCCCGACTTGAGCGTTGGAGATGCAGAGTGTAACAAATGATGAGAGCAGGAATAAAAGTAAAATGCCATGACAAAGAGATGTTGTTGTTTCTCTGTAAATAAATTTGGATAGTTATTCATGCATGTATAAGGAATCCAATCTTATGTGTGAAAGTGGAGAAGGGAAGCATAGCGTATAAAACAAACATGGCACATAGAGTATAAAATGCATAAGAACATAAAGCATAAGAATATGTGAGCAGGAAGACAATAATCCAGGCAGAGTAGAGTAATGTAGTAGAACAGTGATGAGACTAGTAATCCATTGATAAATATTCTATCACTGTAATAAATTTTAGCAAGAAAGAATTTATATCTCAGGGTGGTAGGGTGGTGCTAGGAAGGAATTTTGTCCACATAGTTTCAAGTGGGTGCTTGAACATAGGGAGTTGTAGCTTCCATCTGGTTGCTACCAAAAAACCAGGGTGGTAGGGTGGTGTAAGGGAGAACCAATGTTATTTGTTATATAGGTTGGTACCTATGTGACTGGAAGTTGGTGCTTCCATCTAGTTGGTGCTGGAACACTCAAGGAGTTGGTTCTTCTTTCTAGTGGGTGCTAGAGAAACTAAGGAGTTGGTGCTCCCAACAAGTTGGATCTTGTAAAAGAGAGGTGGTAACCTCACAAAGAGTTGGTGCTCATAAGAATTATAATGTACATAAAATAAAGACTCCTTATCATATTAAGAAGAAGAGGTTTTCTCCCTTTATGGTTTTCCTCAGGAATATGTCTCTGTATACTTCATGTGTGTGATTGATGTTAAATATTCTATTGATTACTTCCCTGAATCATTGTGAGCATCATTGAGTGTTTTCTAATGAGTTTAAAATGGGTATAATTGTTTAAGCACAGTAACAAATGATTCACCCCCCCGCTCTCAGTTGTCTAACAGAGAAGGTCAAGAGGTAGAGTTGGAGGAAATATGGGATAGTTGTAGGAGAATACTATTGGGTTGTGTGATTTTTAGCTTTGAGTGGACTGTGAGAGGAACCCTTCTCTTGTTGATTTATAGCCCTGATTTGAGGGTGACTTTATATTGAGATTTGGAATATCAATTCTATGGTTGGGTGGAACATCCTTCCCAAAACGTTGGTTGCACAAACATTTTAAAAAGAAGTATTTATCTATTATCTGAGTTTTCTTATGAGTCTTATGGTTGTGCATTTTACTTTGTGAATGAGAATGGTTTTATGTGTTATTATAGATTATTTATCAGATACAATCATTTTCATTCATAATGTTGTATATGCATTTAATTATGGGTATCATAATCTATTTGAATATGTGTTTAAATTGTAGTTGGTAAGCTATAGCATTTAATTAGCAAATTGTTTTTTCCAATTATGTGTATTTTTCAAAATTAATGTGCCTTGGTTAAGCTGGGGAATGTTACATTTTAAATTGAACTTATGTTTCATATTTAAAATATGGGGATTTGGAAAAGGAATTCATTAAAATCTACGCTCATATTTCTACAAAAATATTCATTTCCCTTCATACATCAAATGTTTTATCTCTAATATTATGAAATGTCTCCATAGGACCATATCTTGACATTTTGCATATGAATGTAACAATTTTGAATCAAAATTTTGTATCTAGAGATGTCAAAAACCTTTAAATTCGAGTTGACTTTTCTTTAGTAATATTGAATTTATATAAATTTATACACATCCTAGTGGATTTTATGATGCCTTTTCTTGGGTGGTGTTCACCACACAGAATCTTACCAACAACAGTCCTTGTATGTTAAAAATTTATATGAATTATATAAAAAGGAGAATATTTGGAATATGCATCCAAATCCAAATATAGGGAAACATCATTTTAGGATCAAACCTAGGTAGAAAACACTAAAGAAACAATGCTTACATGCCCCCAAAAACATGGTCCCATCTCCACTACCTTTCTCTAGAAGATTATCTTTAAGAAAATCAATAGAAACCCTGATCAACTAAAGGTGTGAATAGATTTAGCTTAAGTGGGTTATCTCTAATTTAAATAGCTCCAAAGAAACTTGAAGAAGGCACACCTTGTTTCATATCTTATAATGAATTATGAAAGAATAATTTTATAGATATCTTTTAGCAATATCATTACTAACAATAGGATGCAAGCACAGAATGGAACCACTAGTTAGGTTCCTTAAATTCCAATGTATGGACCATTTGTAATTCACATTCACTACAATAGTTTTATGAATTTGATGAGATATTTACCAACATCAAAATCATGTCCATCACCTCCCAATAAAGGTTGCAAAAATTAGCACTCGAAAAAATATCAAGGGAATCATCAACTTGTAATCCATCATGACCTTTAGTATCAACTATCCTCATAGTGCATTAATATTTTGAATGAAAGAGAATCCTTATGTTATTGATGACATGGTGTGATTCTTCTAGTGTAAACCGTGTTGATATTATGGTAGTTTTGGGAGGTATTAACCTCCACGTGTAACCCTAACAAGAATAGAATATTCCGGGAAGCAAGAAGAAACCCTAAAGCATTGGACATAGCCCTAGAAGAGAAGTCAGCTAAAGGAAGTATTTAGTATTGCGTGTTTATCCTCCAGAATGAGAAGTTGAACCAGACAATGAAGGATAAACAGTATAGATATAGGATTCCAGAGTTCATTTTGAAGATACATCTCATAAGTTCAGAAATGTAAGAGTGCGGACTATAGAAACGGGGTAAGTGCACAAGTCTGGAGAGTAGTTGCAGTTGCAGCTACATCAACCTCTATTCTTGGTTTAGGCTTAGAATTTCTATTGGTTATGGTTTGGACATTCTTCCTTATGTTCTATCACTAGAGAGAGGTATGCTACATTGATTGGCTATTAGACCTAGGTTTTTCTTCTGAAATTATTCTCTGTGAAGGTTAAGGTGCTCGGTGGTGGCTTCAGCCTATGGTTGGGAGACAATATTTCTATATTGTATATGGTTAAATGAGCACACCTATTATTTATAATAGTTTATGGTCCCACAATATATTTGGATAGTCTAACCACTAGAAGATAGATTGGGAGGATTTTGTTAGTTACAGTTGCAGTTGCAGTTAGTTTTTGTTGTAGCAACGAAACACTAACCCTCTTGTTGAGGCACCTTAGGTGAAGAGATTGGTGTAATTTCTGGATAACCTAGTGTTCCCTAACCTGTCACACCTCATGGTACTCTAATCAAGCTAAGATACCAATTTTGATCTTTTTGGTCAAAATCAAAGGATGACCAAGTCAAATTCAAAGGTTGACCAAGTCAAAGTAGTCTTGACTTACTCCATGAAGTCAGAAAACAAGTTAGAAGGGGATTCTAACTTCATAGAATGGAAGATAAGGATTGACCTCATCCTTTCCAAGAATAAAGTGTTGGATATCGTGAAAGGAAAGATCGTGGAACCACACTTTGAAGAAGGAAAATACAATAAACCTTAGAACGTTGCAATTATGGAGAAGTTCAAGAACAGTGACATCAATTACATGAGTATCATAGTATACTCCATAAAATACCACTTTATACCCTACATTTCTCATCTTGTCTCATCTAAGAAGATGTACGATCCCCTAACTAACCTCTTCTCAGTCAGAAACATTAGACAAGTAACAAGTCTGAAGAATGAGATCCGTGGCATGAAAATGAATGATGATGATAGCATAACATCATACTTTATGAGAGTCTCTCAGTTAAGATATCAACTACAAGCTATTGAAGAAATAATTTCAGAGAAGGAACTGGTAAATATAGTACACAATGGTCTTCCGAAGACATGGGATGCATTTTCCGCAAGCATGAACACAAGGAAGGAGTATCCCACATTTGAATAACTTTGGACTTGCTTTGCATAAGAAGAATCAAGGATTAATGAAAAAGATAAAACCCAAAAGAAATACGATGATAAAGCTTTCACATCAAGGTTCAAGAATTTTAGGAATAAGAATAAGTTTGGCTCAAGAAAGAAACCAAATCAAGAAAAGGATATGTCAAAGATACAATGCTTCAAATGTAGAAAATATGGTCACTATAGGAACCAATGTCCTGAGTTAAAGAAAAGGAAGGAGACAAACGAATCAACAGTGTCTGAAGAAAGGGAACCCTCAAAGAAATTCAAGCAGGATAAAACATACTTCTTATTCTAAAACAAGATAAATCCGAAATCAAAATCAAACCCGAGGAGACCTAGAAGAAGTCAAAAGAAAAAGAAGTCAGCAATCAAGAGGAAATTAGAAAAATACTTGTGACACTTTTCAAAAGGCAGTAAGGATGCAAACAGAAGTGTGGACTGTCTTAGATAGAGGGATTTGATTACAGAATTCCAAAATAAGAGCATAAATTCATTCATGAAGCAAGGATTAGGAGGGAGCTAACCCTAAATATTATGATCCATTGAGGATTATGAAGTATCTTTCCATGTTACAATTGAAATTAGCAGCCATGATAAGCAACACTTGTTCAGTTTAGAAGAATTCTTCCTCGAAAAGAAGCCTTAAGTATCCTTGTTTTTCCATATACATCCACGATACTATTAAAAAAGGAAGAAGTTGGAATCTTCAGGGAATGGAATCTATAAAATATTCCATGGACCCAAAAGCTAAAGAGGAACATGAGGAAGAAACATGAAAATTTAGAGCAACTAGTCATTATACCGAGAATAACAAGACTACCAACTTGATTTGAACCCACTAGAAGCAATCAAGTAGAAGAAATGGAATATATGATGAAGAACAATATATGAAAGACTTATGAATGGAAGCATTGCAAGATTCATAACTAGAGGTTCTCCCAGAAGGAGGGAGAAGACTATGATGATAGATTTTCCCAGTAACTAGACATACCTCTACATGAGCCATTATATCTTTTGCAATATCCATGGGTTGGATTTTACATCATATGAATGAAAAGATTGTTCTTCTCAACATAGTAATTGAAGAAGAAACATATGTAGAGAAACCTCAAGGTTTTGAGGTATACTAGAAAAATACCCTTGTATGAACATGGAAGAATACCATGTATGGATTCAAACAACCTAGTGTAAACCCTCTCATATATAACAGAGGCATGGTGAAAAATTTCTATGACAAAGATAGTGTATCAGAATGGTTACTCAGAAGTCTGGGATGATGGATTGGTAATCCATTAAAAACTCTCATGATGACAAGAGAAGTGCTACTTGGATATGTTTTAGTTTGAGCTTTACCACGATGTCCTGAACTAGTAGGAAAAAAAAGTATTGATGATATATTTTAATGATCAGAGCTATGTGAAATCCTTCAAAGAAAACCATTGTTCCATGACAAACCGAAGTACATTGAGACCAAGAATTATATTCTCTGTGATAAAATCCAGAAGAGAGAATTGGTTCTCCAATATATCTCCACCGATGAGTAGATAACAAATATTTTGATAAAGCCTTTGTCCAAGATGAAAAGTTTGTGTACTTTAGAAACAAGATGAGGCTCGTGGAGATGACTTCCTTATTGAAAAAGGAAGAGATTAGTCCCAGGTTGGGAGGGAGCATTGATGTGTTATTGATTTATGGAAAGTCATTTTTTAGTTCGACAAATGGTCCAGGATGAGAATTTCATTTCCATTTCGAAAAGTGGTTTGAGATTTCTGATAGAAAGGCATTTTCTAGTTCGAAAAATGGTCCATATCAAACAATCATTTTCATAATGAAAATGGTTCGATAGATTGTTGATGTACAATAGATAGTGATTCCCCTTGTGGCCACTATGGAGGAATGGTCTAGGATAGTCATTCTTCTTGGCAGTCACTCTGAGTAGTGGTCAAGTAGAATGGTCTGCCTCGTTGGGCAGTCATTTTTTCGAAGTTCATAGTTGTGAGTAGTTTCGAAGAATGGTCCATTTTGGAGGTTGGTGCAGGACAATCATTTCCTTAGGAAATGGTCTAGATAGTCATTCCCTAGGGAAGACTCATTCTCTCCAGGTTGCACTATGTTTAGTGTTGGAGGAATGGCCTAGTTAGGTGAATGGTCTAGGTTCAATAATCAGGCACACACATTCCCTAAGATAGACTCATTCTATCCAGGTTGCACTATGTTCAGTGCTGGAGGAATGGTCCAATTAGGTGAATGGTCTAGGCTCAGAAATCTGGGACAATTATTCTTATGTGATTAAGAATAATAGTTTAGATAGCCCATGGTTGATGTTTTACTTTCAGAGGGTAGATGCTCTTCCATATATCACAGATCTGAGTGGAAGAATGGCCCATATGACTCGGTTTATATAATGATATTGTTTCTATGCAGGTTGATATTATATGATATGATTATTATGGAGATTCTATGTCTCTGGATAGTAGATGTATGCTACTTTAGTGGATGTGTTCCACTATTTGTGACTATGTTTCACTGATTAAGTAGTCGTGTGCTACTTGGTGTGGTTGTGTACCACTGTATAGTAGTTGTGTACTACTATGGATAGACACAATTGTTTTCGATTGAATGACATTGTTTTGATTTCCGTGTAGACTATTAGTAGTGTTGAAAATGATTATCATCTAGATGGATAGTCAGTGTTCTTGTGAATAGACATTCTCCAAGCATAAAATGGTCTAGGACATTCATTCTTCTAGGGCGTATGTCTGGATTAGAAGAATAGTCCTTGTATCCCATGGCTTGGCTTCCAACAACTATTTGAATAGTTATTCTTCTAGGATATATGTCTGGATTAGAAGAATGGTTCTTGTATCACTATGTGGAGTGAGTGACTTATTCAACATCATGTCTGATTACTCAGATGGAGTATGACATTGAGAGATGATGCAGTTAATGCTATCAAATGATACTGATAGTGCTGATGGTGCTCATGATATAATGATGAGATAGTTTGTATGGCTATGATGATGCTACCAGTTGAATGGTACGTTTGTGATCAAGACCATTTCCTTTAATACCTCCCTAGCTAAGAGGGAAAGTTGATATTATGGTAGTTGTGGGAGGTATTAACCTCCACGTGTATCCCTTACAAGAACAAAATATTCTAGGAAGAAAGAAGAAACCCTAATGCATTGGACATAACCCTAGAAGACAATTCGGTTAAAGGAAATATTTAATATTGAGTGTTTAGCCTCCAGAATGAGAAGTCAACCCAAAAATCTAAGGAGAAACAATATAAATATAGGACAGAAGATCTCATTTTGAAGAGATAGCTCGCAACTACATAAATCTAAGAGTGTGCACTATATAAACTGGGTAGTGCGCAAGTTTGAAGACTACAGTTGTATCTACTGCAACCTATATTCTCGGTTTAGGCTTGGAATTTCTATTGGTTATGGTTTGGAATTTTTGCCTTGTGTGCTAGCTCTGGAGAGAGGTACACTACATTGACTGGCTATTAGTCCTAGAGTTTTCTTTAAGAATTATTCTCTATCAAGGTTAGGGTGCTTGGGGGTGGCTTCAACCTATGGTTGGGTGACAATATTTCCATATTGTCTATGGTTAAATGAGAAAACCTATTATTTCTAATAAATCGAAGAGATTTCTCAACCATGTGAGCACATAGAGACAAATATTTACAAATCTATATTCATGTTTTTATTGAGTTGAGACATGAATTAAACCATGTTTAAAGAAACCTCTCTTCAATTCTAAATATGATCATGGATATATAATTTTTAAATCTGTATCTACAAAACAAATTGTATCTAAAAAACCATCTTGCATATAAATGATTCCAATATTACACTTGTAACATATAATCATGATATTTGTAATCAAGAAGGAACACTTTTATGACAAAGAATACATTATAGTTTTTAGAAAAAAATCCTAAAAATTAGTTTCATTGTTAACAAAGTGTTGGCCCTCGACAAAGTTTTGAGGAAACCTTGGTCAAGTTTGGACCATGTTTTGGACATCGAAACATTGTTCGAGGAAAGAGTGCCCAGGAAAAGTTGAGATCGTGGATCTCACCTATTTTGCGGGCTATGTGGACCCAATAAGGGGTTATCTAGGATTTTTGTAATGGGTTTATGGGATGTCAACCCATTGGGTTTACCCATGATTAGGCCTTATTGTAAGAGTTTGTAATAGTATAAATAAGTAAGAATGTATTGTAGAAGGGGGGTCAGAAGCCTTCGGAGCTAAGTGCAAGTGACTTAAGTAGATTTGTGTGAGGGAATGTATATGTGTAAGGATTTGTGCTTGATAGAGAGTTGCCTCTATGCCTTGACCTAGTTTGGAAGGAGGATCTGGTGTTCAATACACATATCTCATGTCCTATGCGAAGCTTGACTCTGTGGCTTAGTGCACATGAGTCGTTGAATGTAAGAGATTGACGAATAATAAAGAAGACAAAGTAGTTGGACTCAGGATGAGTCACAGGTGAGTGTTGGGGGCCTGTTGGCCCTTGACCAAGTTTTGAGGAATCCTTGTTCATGTTTGGACCACATTTTGGACTTCGACACATTGTTCAAGGAAGGAGTTCCCAGGTGGAGCTGAGATCGTGGATCTCACCGATTTTGTGGGCTATGTGGACCTAGTAAGGGGTTCTCTAGAGTTTTTGTAATGGGTTTACAGGATGTCGGCCCATGGGGTTTACCCATGATTAGGCCTTATTGTAAGATATTTTAAAAGTATAAATACGTAATAATGTATTGTAGAATGGGGGTCAAATTCCTTCGGAGCTAAGTGAAAGTGACTTGTGTATCTTTGTGCAAGGGAATGTCTATGTGTAAGGCTCTGTACTTGATAGAGTTGGCTCTATTCCTTGACCTAGTTTGGAAGGAGGATCTGTTGTTTAGTAAACAAATCTCCTGTCCTATGTGAGGCTCAACTCTATGGCTTAGTGAATAGGATTTTTTGAATGTAAGATATTGATGAATAAGAAAGAAGACAAATCATTTGGTGGACGTAGCCCCACAATGGGGTGAACCACGTATATCTTGTGTCTTTTGTTTTCTTTGTGTTGTGTTGTTTATGTTATGAATATTCTTAGTTCTTTGATTATTATGTATGATAGATAGATCTTTTGTTTCTTAGTGATTTACTTGTGTTAAGGATGAATGAATGTTAGATCTACTCGGTGCTAAGTGTTAAGGATGTATTTATGGTTACTGCGTTAGATCTATACTTGTGTATGTTCTGTGATGTTAATAAATCTAATGAACTAATGCATCTCACCTTGTAAGTGTTAACCAGACCTTTAAAGTTGTTAGGTATGTGTTATATTCTTTGCACTAGGCCCCCCCCTCGGGGGGTATAGGGGGGCGGAGCCCGCAGCGCAGGGGTTTGGGGACAATGCCCCCGAATTTTTTTTTCACATCGAGACGACATATTTTCGGGACCACATGATATTTAGGTGGTTTTTCGGCACATGGTTTTTTGCCGATGGTTTTCTATTTCCGATAAAGGAATTAGGGTTTTGGACTAATCTAGGTCATTGGGTTAGGGCTTTGGATGCCGTTGGCTCCTATATGTATATTGTATTGTAAACAATGTAACACAATGTATGAATATAATATATGTTTGTTTTTCCGGTTTGGGTTTCCAGGTGAAAAATCTTTGTGTAATGTTTGTATTTGCCATTGTATCTTTTCTGTTCTTTTCTGAATATCAGTTTGTAGTAGATATTGTACAAGGTTAGAATTTACATTTGGTATTAGAGATTTATTGGCTTCAGGGGGATGCCTTTGTGGTCAAGGGTTTGGCTGGGGACTGTGATAAGCCCTGTTACAGTGGGAGATCTGTGGTATTGTTTTTCAAGTGAAAAGAAATGGAAAGCAATTCGAATATGGAGATCGAGAAGTTTAATGGGAAAAGATTTGAGATGTGGAAGCTCAAGATGGAAATATTTTGGTGGACTGAGATCAGTGGATCGCGGTAGGTCCAGGTACTACACCTACAGGAACTTCTGTAGATGACGGGAAAAATATGGATTGGAAGGTAAAGAGAACAATCCGACTGTGTCTCTCTGATTCAGTATTACTGAATGTGTCAGAGGAAGCTACAGCCAAGGATTTATGGGAAAAGTTGGGGAAGTTGTATCAGTCTAAGTCCCTGGAAAATAAACTATTCTTGAGAAAGAAGTTGTATAACTTGAGGATGAGAGATGGAGACTCAGTGGCAGAGCATTTGAATGCCTTCAATACTGTGGTAAGTCAGTTAGTATCTATTGAGATTAAAATTCCAGATGAAGATAAATGTATCAGTTTTTTGTGTTCTTTACCAGACTCGTGGGATAGTCCGGTTGTGGCCATAGGTAGTTATACAACTTCTTTGAAGTTTGAAGAAGTGGTCTCATCCTTGTTGTCAGAGGAGATGAGACAATATAATATGGAAGGACATATCACAGATGCATTATTTGCAAGAGGACGTTCCTAGGAAAGAAATAGATTTAACTTCTCAAGTGGGAGATGTAAGTCTAAGGGTATATCTAAATCTCCTGGAAAGTTTGGAAGGGTATGTGGGAGGTGTGGAAAATAAGGGAACTACAAGAAGCAGTGTAGATCCAAAGTTGAGAAAAAGAAGGGATCTGAAGAATCTTCTTCCAGAAGAAAAGAACTCCAAGGAAGAAGGAGGGGATGTGTAATTGGCCTCTTCAAGAACACGTGCATATCATGAGGCATGGTTGATTGACTCAGGTGCATCCTTTCATATGACTCCCCACAGGGAGTGGCTCTGCGAATATGAAAAGTATGATGGAGGTAATGTTTTCTTGAGTAATGATTCGACAACCAGAATCATAGGAAGAGGAAGTTTCAAGTTGAGACTCATAGATGGAAGGATAAGAACACTGCTTGGTGTTCTACACATCCCAAGTATGGCCAGAAATTTGATTTCCGTAAGCAAAATGGAATATGCTGGGGTAAAAACAATTTTTGAAAAGGGAACTTGCAGGATGGTTCGAGGAGCAATGGTGTTGATGAGGGGAGTTTGGTTTGGAACTCTGTATAAGATGCTAGGAAGAACTATTAGTGATGAGTGTAATAGCTCCATTGTTCCTGATATTGAAGTTGAAGAAGAAAGAACTCCTACAGTCTCTGGAGAAAAGGTTATGTTGTGGCATCAAAGACAGGGGCATATCGGAGAGAAGGGTCTTCGACTACTACACAGTAAAGTTATGGTTGAAGGTATGTCTAATTGCTCTCTGGATTTTGATTTATGTGAAAATTTTCTATATGGGAAGCATAATCAGGTAAGATTCCCCTCTGGTGCAACGAGGGCAGAAGGAATTTTACAACTAGTTCACAGTGATGTTTTTGGACCTGTGTCGGTCCCATCATTGAGAAAATCTATGTACTATGTCTCATTTATAGATGACTTCTTGAGGAAAACTTGGATATATTTTCTCAGGAAGAAATCTGAAGTCTTTGATGGGTTTAAAGAGTTTAAGGCTCTTGTTGAGAATCAAACAGAGAAACAAATTAAGGTGTTGAAGAAAGATAACGGTGGAGAGTTCTACGGGAATGAATTTGAAGAATTCTGTAAGAAGTGTGGTATAGCAAGGCAGAAGACTACTCCATATACACCTCAGCAGAATGGAGTTGCGGAAAGGATGAATAGGACATTGATGGAAAAAGCAAGGTGCATGCTCAGTGGTGTCGGGATAGGGCAACAATTCTAGGCAGAGGCAGTGGGTACTGCATGTTATCTGGTCAACAGATCACCCTCATCAGCGTTGGGTGACAAGACTCCACAAGATGTATGGACTGGTAAGGAACCTTCTCTCACACATCTTAAGGTATTTCGCTGTGATGCGTATGTTCATTTTCCAAAGGAAAATAGGAGTAAGTGGGATAAGAAGGCTGAAAAATGTATCTTTATTGGATATAAAGTTGGTCTCAAAGGTTATAAGCTTTGGAACCCAGAAACTAAGAAGGTAGTGTATAGCTGAGATGTGGTATTTAGAGAAATGAATGATGTTGTTAAACACAAAGTCCTACCAAGTAAGGAAGAACCAGAGAAGATGGAGTTTTATTTAAAGGATGATGAAGCAGACTCTACAGAAGAACATGGATCAGAAGAAGAAGATCCTCATACTCTGGTATTGAGGAGATCGGATTGAGAAAGAAGGCTACCGGAAAGGTATAGTCCATCTGATTTTCGTTCAAATTTTGCTTTGTCTATTATTGATGATGACCCTAGAACTGTCAGGAAGGCAGTGGATTCAGAGGATGGAAATCTCTAGAAAAGGGCTATGGAAGAAGAAATGACATCTTTGGATAAGAATGAGGCTTGGGATCTAGTGGAGTTGCCAACTGGAAGAAAGCGCATTGGTAGCAAATGGGTATTTAAAAAGAAGTTGAATGCAGAAGGAAAAGTGGAGAAATACAAAGCTCGATTAGTACCAAAGGGTTATTCCCAGGTTGAGGGAATTGATTTTGGTGAGATTTTTTTTTGTGTTGCCAAGTTAACCTCTATAATATTTTTTTTATCTGTTCCTGCTGCATTTGATTTTGAAATAGAACAGATGGATGTGAAGACAACATTCCTTCATGGGGATCTGGAAGAAGAAATATTTATGAAGAAACCAAAAGGTTATGTTGTGAAAGGAAAGAAGGAGCTGGAATGCAAGCTGAAAAAGTCCCTGTATGGTTTAAAATAATCACCAAGGATGTGGTATCAAAAATTAGATACTTATATGCTGGGACTTGGCTTCACAAGAAGCAAAGAGAATCATTGTGTGTATTCTAAATTAATTGGTGATCATTTTATTTATTTGGTCTTGTATGTGGATGACATGTTGTTGATAGGAAACAACAAGGAGATTATCCAGGATGTGAAAACTCAATTGTCCTCTAAATTCAACATGAAGGATCTTGGTGCTTCAAATTTCATTTTGGGCATGGAAATTAAAAGAGATAAAAAAAAGAGGAAACTCTGGTTAAAGTGGAGAAAATATGTCGAGATAATTGTTGGGCCTCAAAATAGTCCCTATTCTCACTCCATTAATTCACTAAAACCTTCGCATTACCTCCATATTACCTTCATGTCACCTTCATTCCACCTCCACATCATTACATTTATCTCATAATTGGGTTATAACTATGTTTTTCCAAAGTTTATTAATTCTTAACATTTTTAAGTGGATTTGTGGTTAAACTTTAGAAAATAATAT
>ML789446.1:157801-173423 GCA_009831015.1 Picea engelmannii
AGGACAAAAGAGGGTTATGTGTCTAGATGGTTGAGAGATGTATGGAACTAAAGAGAGATTAGTGGATGATCATTATGAGTTTGTTACTCATCCCATTGTATAAATAGGAGTACAATCTCCTCCATTTGTAATCCTAAAGTTTTTGTAATCTTAGAATTTTGGAGTATGTAATCTTAGAAGCTTAGAGTTGTAACCTTAGAGTTGATTTGTAATGGGGATTTTGAAATAAAGATTCATACTTTGATTTTGCTTCTACATTTGAGTCTCCTTTGAAGTGGTGTGCTTGTGGAGTTACAGAGGGCCCCCATGGCCTCACTTGCATGCTTATTTGCTTATTTTAGGTATAATTTAATTTATGTTTTTGTTTGATTTCAACTTTTAAGTTTTGTTAAATGTTCTAATACTGGAAGGATCTTATTTGAAAGTGTTTTTGTAAGAGAACCATAAGATCTCAGACAATTATTAGATTTAGGCTTGTTTCATTTCAGCTTTTAAGTTTTGTTAAATGTTCTAATATTGGAGGAGATCCTAAAATTCAGGTGTTCTTGTAAGAGAACCTTAGGATCTTGACAATTGTTAGATCTAGGTTTGATTAGTTGTTGAAATATATTTTGATGAATATGTTCTTGTAAGGGAACTTTAAGATCTCGGACATATTAGGAATGTTTCTAGATCTATATATTTTAGGTAGCACTTCTAAGTTTACCTTCCCGGGTTGACAATTAAATTGAACTCTGATTGACATCATCAATTGGAACCACACAACAATATTGCAGAGGTTTAATATGCAGGAATGTAAACCGATCAAGGTTCCTATTCCCGTTGGTATAAAGTTATCTGTGGATCAGTGTCCCAAGACACATGAAGAAGAGGAGGACATGTCTCGTGTTCCATATGTGAGTGCAGTTGGTAGTTTGATGTATGCAATGGTCTGTACTAGACCAGACATTGCACATGCAGTGGGAGTTTTAAGCAGGTATATGTCAAAACAAGGGAAGGAGCATTGGACAACAATAAAAAGGGTTTTTTAGGTATTTGCGTGGCAGTACTAGCTATGGATTGTGCTACGAAGGAAGACCAGGATTGGACAGAGTGTTCGATATACATGGCTTTGTGGATGCAGACTGGGCTGGATATTTGGATCGTAGGAGATCCACAAGCGGGTATGTGTTTAACCTGTTTGGAGGAGTAATAAGTTGGATGAGCGAAAGATAGGTTGTAGTGGCACTTTCAACTACAAAATCTAAATACATGGCAGCCACTCATGTAAGTAAGGAAGAAGTATGGTTACAAATATTGTGTTCAGGTATTGGGTTGGTACAAGAAGCTGTAAGGATAGAGTGTGACAATCGGAGTGCAATTTTCTTGGTAAAGAACCCTGCTTATCATTCAAAGACAAAGCACATTGATGCTCAATATCACTTTGTAAGAGACATGATTGAAGAAAAGAAAGTATCACTAATGAAGGTGGACACTCTGAAGAATGTTGCATATTCATTAACAAAATTTGTGAGCACTCAGAAGTTCTCTTGGTGTAGAGGATCCATGGGCATTGTTTCCCTGGATTGTTGACTATGTAACCCTATAACCCCCTGTGTGCAAAGAAAACAACAAGTGGGAGAATGTTGGGCATGTGTTATATTCTTTGCACGAGTAGTAGTGTCTGTGTTGGGCGCGTAGGGGGGCTACTAGGCCCCCCCCTCGGGGGTTCGGGGACAGTGCCCCCGAAAATTTTTTTCACACCGGGATGACATATTTTTGGGATGACAGATTACTAGGACGACATATTTCCGGGACCACATGATATTTAGGTGGCTTTTTGGCACATGGTTTTTTGTCGATGGTTTTCTATTTACGGTTAAGGAATTAGGGTTTTGGGCTAATCCAGGTCATTGGGTTAGGGTTTTGGATGTCGCTGGGTCCTATATGTATATTGTATTGTAAACAATGTAACACAATGTATGAATATAATATATGTTGGTTTTCCCGGTTTGCGTTTCCAGGTGAAAAATCTCTGTGTAATGTTTGTATTTGCCATTGTATCTTTTCTATTCTTTAATGAATATCAGTTTGTAGTAGATATTGTACAAAGTTAGAAGTTACAGAAGCAACATTGACCAGAATTAAGTGACTTGAGACGAGTTACAGGTGAGTGTTGGGGGCCTGTTAGCCCTCGACCAAGTTTTGAGGAAACCTTGGTCAGGTTTGGACCACATTTTGGACTTCGACACATTGGTCGAGGAAGGAGCACCCAGGCAAAGCTGAGATCGCAGATATGACTGATTTTGCGGGCTATGTGGACCCAGTAAGGGGTTCTCTAGGGTTTTTGTAATGGGTTCACGGGATGTCAGACCATGGGGTTTACCCATGATTAAGCCTTATTGTAAGAGATTGTAAAAGTATAAATAAGTAAGAATGTATTGTAGAAGGGGCGTCAGAAGCCTTCAGAGCTAACTGCAAGTGAATTTAGTAGCTTTGTGCAAGGGAATGTCTATTTGTAAGGCTCTGTGCTTGATAGAGAGTTGTCTTTGTGGCTTGACCTAGTTTGGAAGGAGGATCTAGTGTTCAGTACGTAGATCTCCTTTCCTATGAGAACTTCGGCTCTGTGGCTTAGTGCACATGAGTCATTGAATGTAAGAGATTGACGAATAATAACGAAGACAAAGAAGTTGGTGGAGGTAGCCCCACACTAGGGTGAACCACGTGTATCTTGTGTCTTTGGTTTTCTTTGTGTTGTGTTGTTTATGTTATGAATCTTCTCAGTTCTTTGATTATTATGTATGATAGATAGATTTTTTGTTGCTTAGTGCTTTACTTGTGTTAAGGATGAATGAATGTTAGTTCTACTTGGTGCTAATTGATCATGATGTATTTATGGTTACTGCACTAGATCTATACGTGTGTATGTTGTGCGATGTTAATAAATCTAATGAACTAATGCATCTCACCTTCTAAGTGTTAATAGTATACTCTGTGAAGTGTTGTTATCACAGATCTTTGTCCTATCTTGGTTACAGACACATGCGTCATGTAACCCCCCTGCTTCTACCTCAAGTGAGACTCCGCCTACTCCACAGGTGTTGCCAAAAGGGGCCATAGTTAGGGTTTTGTTGGTGCACTGTTGAGTGTTGAACCTTGGGTCTGCCCCTGTGCCAACACAAAGAATCTACATTGGGTATTAGATTCTACCATAAATCATTGTAAACAATGACTATAAAAAAACAACTCACATATACATGCTTCTAATATTAAACTTGTAACATGCAACCATGATATTTGTAATCAAGAAAACACACTTTTATGACAAAAATACCACTACAATTTTTAGAAAAAATCCTAAATTTATTAGTTTCACTGCTAACAAAAACATTCGCATTTGTTACCATATTCTACCATAAATCGTTGTAAATAAAGACTATACATACAGTAATATAAGATAACCAAAAATACAAAACATCCACATTGGGTATTATATTCTACTATAAATCATTGTAAACAATGACTATAAAAACCAACTCACATATACATGCTTCTAATATTACACATATAGTAATATAAAATAACCAAAAATACAAAACATCCACATTGGTATTAGATTCTACTATAAATCAGTGTAAACAATGACTAAAAAAACAACTCACATATACATGTTTCTAATATTACACTTGTAGCATGCAACCATGATATTTGTAATTAAGAAAGCACACTTTTATGAACAAAAATATCACTACAATTTTTAGAAAAAATCCTAAATTTCTTAGTTTCATTGCTAACAAAAACATTCTAAAATCCTAAATTTATTAATTTCATTGCTAACAAAAACATTCTAAAATCCTAAATTTATTAATTTCATTGCTAACAAAAACATTCTCATTAGTTACTAGATTCTACCATAAATCATTATAAATAAAAACTATACATATAATAATATAAGATAAAATATTTTAAACAAATAATAATATGTGAGAAAATATAAAAAGAAGACCATAAATCATTGTAAATAAAACCTACATATAGTAATATTAAGATAAAATATTTTTAAAAAATGATAATATATGAGAAAAATGTAAAAAGAGGAGTGATGTACATTAAATATATCAAAATTATAAACAATTCAAACTTGTTTAAGTAAAACCTTATATAAATATGGTTAACACCTAGTTTTCACTAGCGCAAACATAAAGATTTACACTACAACAACAAACAGAAATAGGTGCAAATCAATGAATATATACATAAACTAACGAGAATATCCATTAAAATTGGACATAAATTAATATCTGTATATACATCAAAATTAAAAATAAATTAATCCTAATCCAATGAATATATACATAAACTAACGAAAATATCCATTAAAAATGGACATATATTAATATCTTTATATACATCAAAATTAAAAATAAATTAATCCTAATCTCAATCTTAAACATGTGAAAATTTTCTTATGAAAGCCATGGGCCATCAAACTTTACCCTATTCAAAGTTAAAAGTTTATGGCAAAGTTGTGGAACTAAAATGCTGCTACATAAGATCCTTATTCAGAAAACACATAAAATGAAATAAAAAACTTAGTGTATTCAAAATTGAAAAAGCACGGGATCTTTTAACTGACCGTGCCCTCAAAAGCATGTGTAAAGTGGATGGTTGAGAAATTTTCTGTATTTTGTATTTTGTCTCATCTGTAACGGATGGATTGTTTGAGAGAGAGGGAAACATAAGCGGGAAGCAATCTATCCGTTGAAGGGAGGTTGGAGAATATATATATACATTTCCGTCCTACACTATCTTTGCTCTGTCTGGTATGTCTGTGTGGTTGGGTGTTTCATTCCGTGTGTGGTTTGAGTCCGAGTCAGTCGTTTCTAAGTGTGATAGAGGAGGAGGCAAGGTTTGATTGGAGGCAACTGAATCATCAACTGGAGCAAACAAATTCAAGGAAAGTGTATTTGAGATACTCAAACGATTACAGCTCTTTAAACGGTACATTTTATTATTATTTCCTTTGCCCTCTGTTTTCTTCTTCTCTCAGAAGCCCTAGTTATTTTTTTGTAAATTCAGTAGGAAATCTTAATCTCTCCCTGCTTATCTCAATTCTCATGCACATCCTTCCTTTCAGTCTATCAATTGATTGAAAATATTTCAGGTGCGGCTTTGTTCCGCTCAAATGCGAAACACCATTGGTTGGAAGACGAGTGGTCGATATGATTCAAGCCCTTCCAAACCCTTCTCCTTGAACGAATTCGAGCCCTTCGAAACCCTAATTCTTGAACGCCACTCCAGGTATGCATGGCTCTGGCTTCTCTGACCGCCTCTCTCAGTAGTTTAGCCTTGATATGGTTTCTCTGCCTATGGCGCCAGGTATCCACCATGTTTAATCTTCCAATAACAGTGGTTTAATCTGTCTGTTAGTATTTTAACATGCCTGTGTTATCTTTCTCATTAGTTTAACCCGCCGGCCTTTGCTTAGTCTGTTTGTTTACTAGTTAACCGCTCTATATTATATCTCTCTCCTTAGTTAACTAATTTTCCGTATATTGCTCAAATCCCTCTCTTGGTAGTTTAAATAGTCGATGTTTTATCAAACAACTTTACCTGTATTATCTTATTAGTTCACCACCAGCTTCCGTAGTCCGCCAGGGAATTTATTTCCTCACTAGTTTAATCCTCCTCGTGTCTTATGTTCCTCATTAGTTTAACTAGCGTCCGCCAGGGAATTTAGTTCTTCATTAGTTTAGCCCGCCACGGAATTTAGCTCTTCATTAGTTTAGCCCGCTTGTTTATCTCTCATTAGCTAAATCCTAACCCTAATTTTACCCTCTCCTTCCATGCAAATCAATGTCTCCTTCGTCTGGTTGGCCTACTTGTTTTAGTTGTTTGATTATTAAATTCAAATTTTAAGTTTCTAAAATCAAATCTCAGGCAAATTTCTTACCTGTGTATATTATTAAAGATTTAGGGATTTTGGTTTTTGTTCTTACCTGTGTATATTATTAAAGATTTATGGATTTTGGTTTTTGTTCTCTTTAAATCAGAACGATTCTGGGATTTTAGGAAAAAAGAATTTAACATTCTGAGATAAAACAATGCGCATTGCATGTCAATTATTGACGTTTTTTTTTTTCCATTAGTTTAATCCATCTCTGCGGTGCAATTTACAATTTAAGGTCGCGATGTATTTTATTTTCATTAGTTTCTATGCCATGCTTATTAAATTTAATATTGCTTTTCTCAATCAAGCTTTTGGCAAATGGAAGATTTCTATTGGGGTTTTTTCACTCGGGATCCAAGGTTGGGGACTCTGCGTCGCTAGCCGCATCCCTGAAACTCCATGGAGAAGGGCGAGCGCGGGTGCGGATCTGCGGCGTAGCGGGTCGAAGAGCAAGCGAGGGTCCAGCGGATGGAGGTGGAGGAAACGAAACCCTGCCGGCTGTGCGGTTTGGCGGGACTCTGCGACGAGTATGGGCGAGCAAGGGACGAAAATGAAACCCTGTGAGGGCTGTCTTTGTTAGGGGCCGACTTTCACTCTGCCATGTTCAAGTTGGAACGACTACTATTGAGGTTCCACTTTCTTCTAGGGAATTTTTAGTTTTTGTGTTAGAGGGACTTTCTTGTGGTGGTGGCTTTTGGGGTTTGTTGTGATGGATGTTTTGTTTTTTTTTCGATTTTTTTTTTATCTTGTTAACTTCTTGCTCCTTGAAAAAAAAGAAGTTTTGGACCAAAGCTTTGAAATCTTCTGGAGCACACTATTTTGGTTAATATTGGTTAATACTTTAAAGTCTTTTATATATTATATATCTTAAATGTATTTGATTAACTAATTAAGTTATATCTTTTAAGCATATTATTATTTTATATGTATTTGTTTGATTCTATATAGAGTTTATTTTTATATTTTAATTTAAAAAATTTCAATTTTTTATGTCTTTTGGTATTTATATCGTATATGTATTTATTTGATTTATTTGATTATATAGAAAGTTTATATATTTTATTTAAATTTAAATTTAAAAGATTTAAATTTTTATTATAATAATTTTTTAATTTTTGTTATAATAATTAAATTTATGATTTTTGTGTTATATTCTTTTAAGTATTTATTAATGTTTATAATTTTAATTTATTTTATTTTATATATAGATATTACATTATGTTTTAACTTAAATATGTACTTAATTTTAATTTTTAATTTACTAATTAATTCATCATTTATGTTATTTTTAAATACACCTTTTTCCTTTTGATTGTGGGATGTGTTTTTATAATATGTTTTTTTAGTGTGGGATATATAATTATAATATGTTTATTGAATTTTGTTAGTTTACTTTTATTGTTTTATTTTCTTATTGCTTTTATAATTTTTCTAATAAAGTCTTTCTCTTGTTATTGCTTTGTCTTTTATTTATTTGATGTAAAAAGATAGATTTATATTAAAAATATATATATGATTTTTTAATTTAAATAATATACTAAATTTTTAATTTAATGTAAAAAGATGGATGTGTATTAAAAAATATGATTTTTTTATATTATTAATATTTATTTATGTTTATATAGTTTTAATTTAATCATATTTTATATTATTAATGATTTTTCTATTCGATATAAAAAGAAAGATGGATTTGTATTAAAAAATCTATGATTTTTTTTTTCAAATATGGATTTATTTTATTTAATGTAAAAAGATGGATGTGTATTAAAAAATATGATTTTTTTTATATTTTTATATTATTAATATTTATTTATGTTTATATATTTTTAATTTAATCACATTTTATATTATTAATGATTTTCTATTAGATATAAAAAGAAAGATGGATTTGTATTAAAAAATGTATGATTTTTTTTTTCCAAATATAGATTTATGTTTATAGTTTTTTTAATTTAACAACATTTTATGTTATTTATATTTTATATGTATTTGTTTGATGTTTTTTATATGTATTTGTTTAATGTTTTATGTCATCATGTATTATGTCTTGATTATATTTATTAATTTTAATTCTATATTTTATTTAGTTTTTTTACATAAAATTGAATTTTTAAATTTATTAATTAATTTATTATTTATGTTAATTAATTTTTATGTGGACTTTTTCCTTTTGAGTGTGGGGTATATATTTATAATATGTTTGTTGACATTTGGTTTGTTCACTTGTAGTGCTTTGTGTTCTCTATTAAATTTAAACAATTAAATTTACATAATCACATAATGGATGTGTGATTTTTATTTGATGTAAAAAGATGGATTTGCATAAAACTATATATTGTTATATTATGAATTTGTTTAAGGATTGTTTTTGTTTTATGCAAGGAAGTTGTATGTAAGAGTTGGGTTTAGGATTAGGTTTGGGTTTTAAGATTTAAATTATTAAGCTTAGTAATAGGATTAGAAGCAAACCTTAAGGTTGAGTTTAGGGATTTACACATAATATTAAGATTTAGGGATTTAGGCTTAATGTTATTTTAGCCTAGCCTAGGCTAGGTTAGGATAAGGTATGTTAGGTTAGGTTAGGATTGGTTAAGCTAGTTTAGGTTAAGGTTGTTGAATTTTTGTTAATTATGTTAACATTAGATTTACTATAGTAATTTGAACATCTTTTGTATGCTTGTTTCTCCATATGTTATGTTGCACCATCTCCACCCAACCATAGGCACCTACTTGTGCCACTCCTAAGAATAACATATACATCATGGGAAACCCTTCTACACAAGGAGAGAAAACTCATAAACCTTCTTATAGAGAATATCCTTGTGAAGACAAAATAACCAAAATCGAGCTCTATCCACTATACAAAACCACAAAGCAGATAACCCAACAACATAGATCCATCACACCGTAGCTAGAGCGATAGGGTGTCTAGCCTCCACTAGTGTACTACCAAGAGATAACCATCAATGCAATTGTACCTCTCTAGCTAGAGCGCTAGAGTAGCTGACCTTCATCATGAACATCACAAAATAAAAACCATAGTGACAGGTATGAGTAAACTCTAACCAAGATGTTCCCTACTTCCTTCCTTTTGTAGTTGCAGCTGCATCTGCAACTCTCCACCAAACATTCGCTATATCTCCATGAGAGAGTGTGCCAAATGAGGAAGGCGTCACTCTTATTTATACTAATCCATCTATTGACTTTTCTAGCAGGGGCAACATGATTTCTTATAATATATATATATATATATATATATTATCTATTTTCTTTCGGAGATGAATTTACTTCTAGAGCATTATGTATCTTCTTTACTATTTTTTGTGAGGTCGACCTCTTTTATGGGATCGTCTTTGACTTCCAATGGTTTTCATTTAACTTCTTGGAAGCCTCATCTACAGTAAAGGTTATCCTAGAGGTGAATTCCTCCCATAGCTACCAGAAACATCAACAAAGGTAGGGTAGGGTAGGTTATGTTAAGGTAGGATAGATTAGGCTAGCTTGAGGTAGTTTAAGGTAGGTTAGGTTAGGATACCCTAGGGAATGGTATGGTAAGCTTGGAAAAAAACCTTAAGGTCAAGCTTACTAATTTACACATGGGATTGAGACTTAGGAATTTAGGCTTACGTTTAGTGTAGGATAGGATATGCTAGGATAGGATAGGCTAGGTTAGGCTAAGTTAGGCTAGGGTAGTTTAGGTTATTATATGGTATAGTAGGGTAGGTTAGGTTAAGTTAGGATATAGTAGTATAGATTAAAGTAGTGTATTCTATATTAGCCTAGGCTAAGGAAGGGTAGCCTACATTAGGCTAGTCTAGCCTACCCTTCATTATGGTAGGCTAGGTTTCCTCTAGGACCTGTTAGGGTTATGGTAAGGTAGGTTTGTTAAGTTTTAAGATATTATTAGAGTTCTTTGCGTTTCACTAGATAACAATAACATAAGATAGGATCACTGAGAAATACGCAATCACAAGAGACACATCATTTATCCTATGAAACCCTCATGGGGGCGAAAACCCAACAAAACTTCCTTATAGATATCCAATACAATGCCAAGAGATAACTCAAACAAATATAGAAAGTCATCTCCCAATAATGTGCCTCTCTCTCTCTCTCTCTTCTCCAACTACAGCTCCGAAAATTTCTTCACGCTGAACAAGTGAGTGTGTGTCTAAATGAGGCGCTAGCCTCATTTATACAACTCTCGCACATGTGGATGGAGGTGTCTCTTCACTAGCATGGCCGACTTATTCTTCTGGGTGGTTATAACCACCTTTAATATATTCTAGGGCCGACTTCTATTCTTCCAATTACAATTATGTTTTGACCAATCCGCAAAAGGGGATTTGGTCTTTTACAATAGCCGGCATGATCAATCCACAATAGGGGATTGATCTAATGAATAATGCAACAATACTAATTAGAATACATGTTGTTGTTATATTATTTCAACACTCCCCCTTAATAAGAAGGGTATTCTACAATGGCATGAGGAAAGAGACAGGAAAACATCATCAACATCATCATGTGGGTGAGAGGACAGTATCATCAATATCATCTTGGAACACTGGTTGGCGTATCTATAAATCATCGAAATTTTTTCTCATCATCAACACAACACATAGGTTGGAGCATCATCAACATAGCATGGAGCTGGAGTAACATCATCATCCTCATCGGTATGAGGCTAAGGTAACATCATCATCATATTCAATATTAAAGATGAAATAATATCATCATCTTCTTCTTCAGAAAGGACTCAAGAGATGAAGTGGAATCATCCTCATCATCTTCAGCAAGAGGTTGTAGTGGCATCATCATCATCATCATCTTCAACAAGAGGTTGAAGTGGCATCATCATCATCATTTTCAGTAAGAGGCTGAAGTGGCATCATCATCATCAACTGCATCGACATGGATTAGTATAACACTAATACATCCTTATCATCAATAACAGTACAAGGCCGATACAACATCAAAAGAAACAATATTACAACACAAAGGCTGACAACACATCATCACACCACGAGGCTGGCAACACAACACGAGGCTAGAAACGCATCATCACAACACGAGGTTGGCACATCATCACAACAATTAAGATGGAATCATAACACAACAATTAAGCTAGAATCACAACACAACAATTAAGCTCACATCAACAATTAAGATGGAATCTCAACACAACAATTGAGCTGGCAGCACAATACTAGACTGGATTTATGTCACAACAATTAAGCTAGAAGCACAGTTCTAGGTTGGCCTATCTTAACACAACAATTAAGCTGGAAGCAATGTACTAGACTGGCTTTACGTCAAAACAATTAAGTTGGAAGCACAGTACTAGGCTGGCATATATCAACACAACAATTAAGTTGGAAGCATAGTACTAGACTGTCTTTACGTCACAACAATTAATATGGAAGCATAGTACTAGGCTGGCATATCTCAACACATCAATTAAGCTATAAGCACGATACTAGACTGGATTTATGTCACAACAATTAAGCTGGAAGCACAGTACTAGGATGACATATCTCAACACAACAACTAAGCTGGAAGCACAGTACTAGGCTGTCATATCTCAACACAACAATTAAGATGGAAGCACAATACTAGAATGGATTTACGTCACAAAAATTAAGATGGAAGCACAGTACTAGGATGGCATATCTCAACACAACAATTAAGATGGAAGCACAGTGCTAGAATGGATTTACGTCATAGAAATTAAGATTGAAGCATAGTACTAGGTTGGAATATCTCAACACAACACTACTCCCCCTTTTGAGGGAGGTCCTTTCAGACTATACCAAGCTTATCTCGAAAGTGCTCAAACTTTACACGAGATAGAGGCTTGGTCAACACATAGGAAACCTGTTCATCTGTGCTAACATATTGGAGCTTTATGGCTCCTCCCTACACCATGTCATAGATGTAATGATATCAGATATCTATGTGCTTCGACTTGTCATGAAATATAGGATTCTCTGTCATCTTTATGCAGCTTTGGTTGTCACATAGGATCGTGGTTGCTTCCATCTCTAGGTCGAATATATGGATCAACAAATTTCGAAGCCATATAGATTTGCATCTTACAAAACACGCAACAATGTATTCTTCTTCCATTGTACTAAGAGAAATGTTGGATTGCTTCCTACTCTACCATGAGATCATGGTTGATCCTAAACTGAAACAACATCCTGAAGTGCTCTTCCTGTTAGAGACACTTCCAACCCAATATGAATTAGTGTACCCACTCAGTGTGAAATTATGATCTCCATCATAACTGAGACCATAATCTAATGTACCCTTAAGGTACCTCATCACATGTTTTGCAGTAACTAGGTGAACGTGTTTGGGTTCTACCATAAACTGACTCAAAGTGTTCACACCAAAACTAATATCTAGTCTGGTGTTCATCAGAAACATCAGCGATCCAATGATCTTTCTATACAGTGTGGCATCAATCAATTATGACGAAGTGTCGACCATAATCTTTAGCTTCATTTCCATGGGTGTATTCATGGACTTTCACTCCAACATATCAAATCTCTTCAGGATTTCAACTACATACCTCCTTTGGTTAAGGAATATCTTCTATGTGCTCTACCAAAATTCAATACCTAAGAGATAATGCATTTAGGACTTCCATCGAACTCTGTGGTGAGATTATTCTGCAATATGTGATGAGTTTTTCTTCATCTTTTTCAGGGATACATCATATACAAATAGTAGTAACATCACAGGCTCGTCATTCAAAACCTTCAGGTAGAGGTTAGAATCAGCTTTACTCTTGGTAAAGCCCATGCTCGTCATAAAATTGTCTATCCTCTACAATATCAAACTCTAGGAGCTTGCTTCAACACGTACATATCCTTCCTAAATTAGAAGACATGAGTATTTCTATCTTCAATCTTCAAATCAATTTTTCTCATTACATTGTACCAATCTAGTACACTTGCTCAAATAAAACTCAATCTGCACAATCATGTGCTCTCTCTATGTGCTTTCTGTAAGGCACTATTTGTCTCACTGTCTGGGAGTATGTCCTCTACTCTCTCTTCAAATGTTCCTTCTAGAATTTGGGAATATTCACCTGTAGCTGCTCTGAGGCTGAGAGTGACTGCTTCATTCTCACTATGGCTGCTAAAATCTGAGAGTAACTTGACTTATTCTATCATGACAATAGTTTCATCTTAAACTGAGAGTGGCTCAATAAATGATACTGAAGATATCTCTTATTCTTTCATGGAGGTAACTCTATCTTTCATTGTAGTCATGTCTCCATGACCCAACTAGTGTACTGCACCAACTTCCACTCAGTTTTAAATATGGGGATTTCTCCCCCTGCATCTCATACTATATATGAATCATGGTTGTTCTAGTTGTCTTCATAAATGTTGGAACTATTTCTTCAATAAGTGTTGTGTCATAGTCTTCTCCCTTTTGCTGGGAGAATCCTCTGGACATACATCAGGCTTTGTACATCTGCAACATGTTTGATCTGTATAGATCAATATTGGAAGTCAATACTAACTTGTCTTCTCACGGAAGAATCCATATCCTAGTCTTTCTGGCTGGCTTCCTTCTTTGTCACTGAAACAAGTGAATCTTCCAAGGATATTTCATATATCCTATAAATTTCTAAAGCTACGATCTAGTCTTCTTAGGACATATGTCTCCCAATCATGGAAGTTGACTCTTCATCTTATACTTTTTGAGATTAGGATTACTCTCGATTTCTTTCGAGTCTATAAGGACTTCATCATCTCTTACAGGGTATACTTGGTGTTGAATACCAAGTCTATATGTGAAAGACAAAGTCAGGCTTCAAACGTGTTCTGGTTCCCGTTCTAATGTTCGGTCATCTTTGGAGCCTTCTGCTCCTTTCAATCAATCTTCATATGAGATACTCTGAATCTCAAGAGATATCTTATTCTTCATATTCTTTGGTACATGAGTGTATATGGTCATGCACATAGTCTACTTCATGTCTCATATAATATGTTATCTTCAACAACCTTCACTATATCTTCCTCGGAGTTATCACTCGTGACCTGAGACAAGGTCAGCAAGCAAGAATAATACTCTTTTGATAGTAGTAGATAAAACAATTGCACAAATAATCATCACAGTAGCTCCTTTAAAGATATCGCTTGTGACCTATCTGAAGTAAGGATCAAAAGTAAGAAATACAATATGAAATGAGGTCAGCACTCTTATAGTGTTGTGATCAAACATTCCTCCATGGAAACTTGGAACTAACACAAGAAGGTTTCTCCTAGAGAAGATGTTAGTTGTATCATGCATATAAATACATTAAGAATTTATCTCATGTGCTCACATGCTACCAAGCACTATAGTGTTTTCTTTGATAAATTGTGAAGAAAGAAATGCAGAGAGAAAGATAGAACAAAAAACAGTATATTCAAATGTATGAAGAAATGAAGAGATTACAATGCTGAGCTAAATAGGCTCAAGCAAGATAGGAATAGAAAGTACAGTTGTCCAGTACAACTGGCAATGTATAGTCAGACTGTTGAGGTTACATTATATTTAACACTCCCTCTTAAACTCAACAGTTACAATCATCAGCACTGATTATTCCTAAGTGTTGTCTCTGAAAATCAAAAACTGACTTTCCTAGTGGCTTTGTAAAGATATCAGCAAGCTGATCTCGAGAACCACAGAATTGTAGTGAAATATCACCATTATTGACTAGCTCACGTATGAAATGAAAACGAGTGTCAATGTGTTTGCGTTTCTTGTGAAACATGTGATTTTTAGATAAAGCAATTGCTGAAGTATTATCACAGAATATAGGAGTTGGATCCTTTTCTATATGTGACATATCTTTCAATATTCTTCTCAGCCACACAACTTGACAAGAAGATGAGGTAGCAGCTACATACTCTTCCTCTGCAGAAGATATTGAAACAATTGGCTGCTTCTTTGATGCCCATGAGATTAGGTTCGTGCCAAGTTGAAAAACATGTCCAGATGTGCTTTTCCTGTCATCTAGGTTGCCTGCAAAATCACTGTCTGTGTAACCAGAAAGTTGATTACTATCAGATTTAGTGTACCATAAACCGAAATTGAGAGTTCCTGCAACATATCTCAAAATTCGTTTCACCATTTTCCAATGAGAATCTTTGGGTGATTCCATGAATCTGGAAACAAGGTTGGTTGCATACATAATGTCAGGCCTAGTTGTTGTAAGATACAACAAACTGCCTACTAAACTTTTGTACAGGGTAGAGTCCATTATAGGACCTTCATCATTCTTGCTCAATTTTGTGCCTAGTGGTATGGGGGTTTCTGTTGGATTGCATTCTTCCATGCGAAATCTTTTGAGGATGTCTGCTACATACTTTTGCTGACACACAAAAATGCCTTTGGCTGATTGATGAAACTCAATTCCTAAAAAGTATTTCATTATGCCAAGATCTGTCATCTCAAACTCAAGATTTCCAGTATAGATCATGTCATCAACATATAAACATACAATCAAAATTTTGTCGTGTTGATCTATTCTGGTATAAAGAGTTGGCTAATTTTGGCTTCTGCAGAAACCACTTTTGATCAGATAAGTGTCAATTCTGCTGTACCAAGCTCTTGGAGCTTGCTTTAAGCCATACAAGGATTTCTTCAACTGATATACTTTGGCTGGGTGCTCTTGGACTTCAAATC
>ML789446.1:188818-201415 GCA_009831015.1 Picea engelmannii
GGTTTAATCTGTCTGTTAGTATTTTAACATGCCTGTGTTATCTTTCTCATTAGTTTAACCCGCCGGCCTTTGCTTAGTCTGTTTGTTTACTAGTTAACCGCTCTATATTATATCTCTCTCCTTAGTTAACTAATTTTCCGTATATTGCTCAAATCCCTCTCTTGGTAGTTTAAATAGTCGATGTTTTATCAAACAACTTTACCTGTATTATCTTATTAGTTCACCACCAGCTTCCGTAGTCCGCCAGGGAATTTATTTCCTCACTAGTTTAATCCTCCTCGTGTCTTATGTTCCTCATTAGTTTAACTAGCGTCCGCCAGGGAATTTAGTTCTTCATTAGTTTAGCCCGCCACGGAATTTAGCTCTTCATTAGTTTAGCCCGCTTGTTTATCTCTCATTAGCTAAATCCTAACCCTAATTTTACCCTCTCCTTCCATGCAAATCAATGTCTCCTTCGTCTGGTTGGCCTACTTGTTTTAGTTGTTTGATTATTAAATTCAAATTTTAAGTTTCTAAAATCAAATCTCAGGCAAATTTCTTACCTGTGTATATTATTAAAGATTTAGGGATTTTGGTTTTTGTTCTTACCTGTGTATATTATTAAAGATTTATGGATTTTGGTTTTTGTTCTCTTTAAATCAGAACGATTCTGGGATTTTAGGAAAAAAGAATTTAACATTCTGAGATAAAACAATGCGCATTGCATGTCAATTATTGACGTTTTTTTTTTTCCATTAGTTTAATCCATCTCTGCGGTGCAATTTACAATTTAAGGTCGCGATGTATTTTATTTTCATTAGTTTCTATGCCATGCTTATTAAATTTAATATTGCTTTTCTCAATCAAGCTTTTGGCAAATGGAAGATTTCTATTGGGGTTTTTTCACTCGGGATCCAAGGTTGGGGACTCTGCGTCGCTAGCCGCATCCCTGAAACTCCATGGAGAAGGGCGAGCGCGGGTGCGGATCTGCGGCGTAGCGGGTCGAAGAGCAAGCGAGGGTCCAGCGGATGGAGGTGGAGGAAACGAAACCCTGCCGGCTGTGCGGTTTGGCGGGACTCTGCGACGAGTATGGGCGAGCAAGGGACGAAAATGAAACCCTGTGAGGGCTGTCTTTGTTAGGGGCCGACTTTCACTCTGCCATGTTCAAGTTGGAACGACTACTATTGAGGTTCCACTTTCTTCTAGGGAATTTTTAGTTTTTGTGTTAGAGGGACTTTCTTGTGGTGGTGGCTTTTGGGGTTTGTTGTGATGGATGTTTTGTTTTTTTTTCGATTTTTTTTTTATCTTGTTAACTTCTTGCTCCTTGAAAAAAAAGAAGTTTTGGACCAAAGCTTTGAAATCTTCTGGAGCACACTATTTTGGTTAATATTGGTTAATACTTTAAAGTCTTTTATATATTATATATCTTAAATGTATTTGATTAACTAATTAAGTTATATCTTTTAAGCATATTATTATTTTATATGTATTTGTTTGATTCTATATAGAGTTTATTTTTATATTTTAATTTAAAAAATTTCAATTTTTTATGTCTTTTGGTATTTATATCGTATATGTATTTATTTGATTTATTTGATTATATAGAAAGTTTATATATTTTATTTAAATTTAAATTTAAAAGATTTAAATTTTTATTATAATAATTTTTTAATTTTTGTTATAATAATTAAATTTATGATTTTTGTGTTATATTCTTTTAAGTATTTATTAATGTTTATAATTTTAATTTATTTTATTTTATATATAGATATTACATTATGTTTTAACTTAAATATGTACTTAATTTTAATTTTTAATTTACTAATTAATTCATCATTTATGTTATTTTTAAATACACCTTTTTCCTTTTGATTGTGGGATGTGTTTTTATAATATGTTTTTTTAGTGTGGGATATATAATTATAATATGTTTATTGAATTTTGTTAGTTTACTTTTATTGTTTTATTTTCTTATTGCTTTTATAATTTTTCTAATAAAGTCTTTCTCTTGTTATTGCTTTGTCTTTTATTTATTTGATGTAAAAAGATAGATTTATATTAAAAATATATATATGATTTTTTAATTTAAATAATATACTAAATTTTTAATTTAATGTAAAAAGATGGATGTGTATTAAAAAATATGATTTTTTTATATTATTAATATTTATTTATGTTTATATAGTTTTAATTTAATCATATTTTATATTATTAATGATTTTTCTATTCGATATAAAAAGAAAGATGGATTTGTATTAAAAAATCTATGATTTTTTTTTTCAAATATGGATTTATTTTATTTAATGTAAAAAGATGGATGTGTATTAAAAAATATGATTTTTTTTATATTTTTATATTATTAATATTTATTTATGTTTATATATTTTTAATTTAATCACATTTTATATTATTAATGATTTTCTATTAGATATAAAAAGAAAGATGGATTTGTATTAAAAAATGTATGATTTTTTTTTTCCAAATATAGATTTATGTTTATAGTTTTTTTAATTTAACAACATTTTATGTTATTTATATTTTATATGTATTTGTTTGATGTTTTTTATATGTATTTGTTTAATGTTTTATGTCATCATGTATTATGTCTTGATTATATTTATTAATTTTAATTCTATATTTTATTTAGTTTTTTTACATAAAATTGAATTTTTAAATTTATTAATTAATTTATTATTTATGTTAATTAATTTTTATGTGGACTTTTTCCTTTTGAGTGTGGGGTATATATTTATAATATGTTTGTTGACATTTGGTTTGTTCACTTGTAGTGCTTTGTGTTCTCTATTAAATTTAAACAATTAAATTTACATAATCACATAATGGATGTGTGATTTTTATTTGATGTAAAAAGATGGATTTGCATAAAACTATATATTGTTATATTATGAATTTGTTTAAGGATTGTTTTTGTTTTATGCAAGGAAGTTGTATGTAAGAGTTGGGTTTAGGATTAGGTTTGGGTTTTAAGATTTAAATTATTAAGCTTAGTAATAGGATTAGAAGCAAACCTTAAGGTTGAGTTTAGGGATTTACACATAATATTAAGATTTAGGGATTTAGGCTTAATGTTATTTTAGCCTAGCCTAGGCTAGGTTAGGATAAGGTATGTTAGGTTAGGTTAGGATTGGTTAAGCTAGTTTAGGTTAAGGTTGTTGAATTTTTGTTAATTATGTTAACATTAGATTTACTATAGTAATTTGAACATCTTTTGTATGCTTGTTTCTCCATATGTTATGTTGCACCATCTCCACCCAACCATAGGCACCTACTTGTGCCACTCCTAAGAATAACATATACATCATGGGAAACCCTTCTACACAAGGAGAGAAAACTCATAAACCTTCTTATAGAGAATATCCTTGTGAAGACAAAATAACCAAAATCGAGCTCTATCCACTATACAAAACCACAAAGCAGATAACCCAACAACATAGATCCATCACACCGTAGCTAGAGCGATAGGGTGTCTAGCCTCCACTAGTGTACTACCAAGAGATAACCATCAATGCAATTGTACCTCTCTAGCTAGAGCGCTAGAGTAGCTGACCTTCATCATGAACATCACAAAATAAAAACCATAGTGACAGGTATGAGTAAACTCTAACCAAGATGTTCCCTACTTCCTTCCTTTTGTAGTTGCAGCTGCATCTGCAACTCTCCACCAAACATTCGCTATATCTCCATGAGAGAGTGTGCCAAATGAGGAAGGCGTCACTCTTATTTATACTAATCCATCTATTGACTTTTCTAGCAGGGGCAACATGATTTCTTATAATATATATATATATATATATATATTATCTATTTTCTTTCGGAGATGAATTTACTTCTAGAGCATTATGTATCTTCTTTACTATTTTTTGTGAGGTCGACCTCTTTTATGGGATCGTCTTTGACTTCCAATGGTTTTCATTTAACTTCTTGGAAGCCTCATCTACAGTAAAGGTTATCCTAGAGGTGAATTCCTCCCATAGCTACCAGAAACATCAACAAAGGTAGGGTAGGGTAGGTTATGTTAAGGTAGGATAGATTAGGCTAGCTTGAGGTAGTTTAAGGTAGGTTAGGTTAGGATACCCTAGGGAATGGTATGGTAAGCTTGGAAAAAAACCTTAAGGTCAAGCTTACTAATTTACACATGGGATTGAGACTTAGGAATTTAGGCTTACGTTTAGTGTAGGATAGGATATGCTAGGATAGGATAGGCTAGGTTAGGCTAAGTTAGGCTAGGGTAGTTTAGGTTATTATATGGTATAGTAGGGTAGGTTAGGTTAAGTTAGGATATAGTAGTATAGATTAAAGTAGTGTATTCTATATTAGCCTAGGCTAAGGAAGGGTAGCCTACATTAGGCTAGTCTAGCCTACCCTTCATTATGGTAGGCTAGGTTTCCTCTAGGACCTGTTAGGGTTATGGTAAGGTAGGTTTGTTAAGTTTTAAGATATTATTAGAGTTCTTTGCGTTTCACTAGATAACAATAACATAAGATAGGATCACTGAGAAATACGCAATCACAAGAGACACATCATTTATCCTATGAAACCCTCATGGGGGCGAAAACCCAACAAAACTTCCTTATAGATATCCAATACAATGCCAAGAGATAACTCAAACAAATATAGAAAGTCATCTCCCAATAATGTGCCTCTCTCTCTCTCTCTCTTCTCCAACTACAGCTCCGAAAATTTCTTCACGCTGAACAAGTGAGTGTGTGTCTAAATGAGGCGCTAGCCTCATTTATACAACTCTCGCACATGTGGATGGAGGTGTCTCTTCACTAGCATGGCCGACTTATTCTTCTGGGTGGTTATAACCACCTTTAATATATTCTAGGGCCGACTTCTATTCTTCCAATTACAATTATGTTTTGACCAATCCGCAAAAGGGGATTTGGTCTTTTACAATAGCCGGCATGATCAATCCACAATAGGGGATTGATCTAATGAATAATGCAACAATACTAATTAGAATACATGTTGTTGTTATATTATTTCAACACTCCCCCTTAATAAGAAGGGTATTCTACAATGGCATGAGGAAAGAGACAGGAAAACATCATCAACATCATCATGTGGGTGAGAGGACAGTATCATCAATATCATCTTGGAACACTGGTTGGCGTATCTATAAATCATCGAAATTTTTTCTCATCATCAACACAACACATAGGTTGGAGCATCATCAACATAGCATGGAGCTGGAGTAACATCATCATCCTCATCGGTATGAGGCTAAGGTAACATCATCATCATATTCAATATTAAAGATGAAATAATATCATCATCTTCTTCTTCAGAAAGGACTCAAGAGATGAAGTGGAATCATCCTCATCATCTTCAGCAAGAGGTTGTAGTGGCATCATCATCATCATCATCTTCAACAAGAGGTTGAAGTGGCATCATCATCATCATTTTCAGTAAGAGGCTGAAGTGGCATCATCATCATCAACTGCATCGACATGGATTAGTATAACACTAATACATCCTTATCATCAATAACAGTACAAGGCCGATACAACATCAAAAGAAACAATATTACAACACAAAGGCTGACAACACATCATCACACCACGAGGCTGGCAACACAACACGAGGCTAGAAACGCATCATCACAACACGAGGTTGGCACATCATCACAACAATTAAGATGGAATCATAACACAACAATTAAGCTAGAATCACAACACAACAATTAAGCTCACATCAACAATTAAGATGGAATCTCAACACAACAATTGAGCTGGCAGCACAATACTAGACTGGATTTATGTCACAACAATTAAGCTAGAAGCACAGTTCTAGGTTGGCCTATCTTAACACAACAATTAAGCTGGAAGCAATGTACTAGACTGGCTTTACGTCAAAACAATTAAGTTGGAAGCACAGTACTAGGCTGGCATATATCAACACAACAATTAAGTTGGAAGCATAGTACTAGACTGTCTTTACGTCACAACAATTAATATGGAAGCATAGTACTAGGCTGGCATATCTCAACACATCAATTAAGCTATAAGCACGATACTAGACTGGATTTATGTCACAACAATTAAGCTGGAAGCACAGTACTAGGATGACATATCTCAACACAACAACTAAGCTGGAAGCACAGTACTAGGCTGTCATATCTCAACACAACAATTAAGATGGAAGCACAATACTAGAATGGATTTACGTCACAAAAATTAAGATGGAAGCACAGTACTAGGATGGCATATCTCAACACAACAATTAAGATGGAAGCACAGTGCTAGAATGGATTTACGTCATAGAAATTAAGATTGAAGCATAGTACTAGGTTGGAATATCTCAACACAACACTACTCCCCCTTTTGAGGGAGGTCCTTTCAGACTATACCAAGCTTATCTCGAAAGTGCTCAAACTTTACACGAGATAGAGGCTTGGTCAACACATAGGAAACCTGTTCATCTGTGCTAACATATTGGAGCTTTATGGCTCCTCCCTACACCATGTCATAGATGTAATGATATCAGATATCTATGTGCTTCGACTTGTCATGAAATATAGGATTCTCTGTCATCTTTATGCAGCTTTGGTTGTCACATAGGATCGTGGTTGCTTCCATCTCTAGGTCGAATATATGGATCAACAAATTTCGAAGCCATATAGATTTGCATCTTACAAAACACGCAACAATGTATTCTTCTTCCATTGTACTAAGAGAAATGTTGGATTGCTTCCTACTCTACCATGAGATCATGGTTGATCCTAAACTGAAACAACATCCTGAAGTGCTCTTCCTGTTAGAGACACTTCCAACCCAATATGAATTAGTGTACCCACTCAGTGTGAAATTATGATCTCCATCATAACTGAGACCATAATCTAATGTACCCTTAAGGTACCTCATCACATGTTTTGCAGTAACTAGGTGAACGTGTTTGGGTTCTACCATAAACTGACTCAAAGTGTTCACACCAAAACTAATATCTAGTCTGGTGTTCATCAGAAACATCAGCGATCCAATGATCTTTCTATACAGTGTGGCATCAATCAATTATGACGAAGTGTCGACCATAATCTTTAGCTTCATTTCCATGGGTGTATTCATGGACTTTCACTCCAACATATCAAATCTCTTCAGGATTTCAACTACATACCTCCTTTGGTTAAGGAATATCTTCTATGTGCTCTACCAAAATTCAATACCTAAGAGATAATGCATTTAGGACTTCCATCGAACTCTGTGGTGAGATTATTCTGCAATATGTGATGAGTTTTTCTTCATCTTTTTCAGGGATACATCATATACAAATAGTAGTAACATCACAGGCTCGTCATTCAAAACCTTCAGGTAGAGGTTAGAATCAGCTTTACTCTTGGTAAAGCCCATGCTCGTCATAAAATTGTCTATCCTCTACAATATCAAACTCTAGGAGCTTGCTTCAACACGTACATATCCTTCCTAAATTAGAAGACATGAGTATTTCTATCTTCAATCTTCAAATCAATTTTTCTCATTACATTGTACCAATCTAGTACACTTGCTCAAATAAAACTCAATCTGCACAATCATGTGCTCTCTCTATGTGCTTTCTGTAAGGCACTATTTGTCTCACTGTCTGGGAGTATGTCCTCTACTCTCTCTTCAAATGTTCCTTCTAGAATTTGGGAATATTCACCTGTAGCTGCTCTGAGGCTGAGAGTGACTGCTTCATTCTCACTATGGCTGCTAAAATCTGAGAGTAACTTGACTTATTCTATCATGACAATAGTTTCATCTTAAACTGAGAGTGGCTCAATAAATGATACTGAAGATATCTCTTATTCTTTCATGGAGGTAACTCTATCTTTCATTGTAGTCATGTCTCCATGACCCAACTAGTGTACTGCACCAACTTCCACTCAGTTTTAAATATGGGGATTTCTCCCCCTGCATCTCATACTATATATGAATCATGGTTGTTCTAGTTGTCTTCATAAATGTTGGAACTATTTCTTCAATAAGTGTTGTGTCATAGTCTTCTCCCTTTTGCTGGGAGAATCCTCTGGACATACATCAGGCTTTGTACATCTGCAACATGTTTGATCTGTATAGATCAATATTGGAAGTCAATACTAACTTGTCTTCTCACGGAAGAATCCATATCCTAGTCTTTCTGGCTGGCTTCCTTCTTTGTCACTGAAACAAGTGAATCTTCCAAGGATATTTCATATATCCTATAAATTTCTAAAGCTACGATCTAGTCTTCTTAGGACATATGTCTCCCAATCATGGAAGTTGACTCTTCATCTTATACTTTTTGAGATTAGGATTACTCTCGATTTCTTTCGAGTCTATAAGGACTTCATCATCTCTTACAGGGTATACTTGGTGTTGAATACCAAGTCTATATGTGAAAGACAAAGTCAGGCTTCAAACGTGTTCTGGTTCCCGTTCTAATGTTCGGTCATCTTTGGAGCCTTCTGCTCCTTTCAATCAATCTTCATATGAGATACTCTGAATCTCAAGAGATATCTTATTCTTCATATTCTTTGGTACATGAGTGTATATGGTCATGCACATAGTCTACTTCATGTCTCATATAATATGTTATCTTCAACAACCTTCACTATATCTTCCTCGGAGTTATCACTCGTGACCTGAGACAAGGTCAGCAAGCAAGAATAATACTCTTTTGATAGTAGTAGATAAAACAATTGCACAAATAATCATCACAGTAGCTCCTTTAAAGATATCGCTTGTGACCTATCTGAAGTAAGGATCAAAAGTAAGAAATACAATATGAAATGAGGTCAGCACTCTTATAGTGTTGTGATCAAACATTCCTCCATGGAAACTTGGAACTAACACAAGAAGGTTTCTCCTAGAGAAGATGTTAGTTGTATCATGCATATAAATACATTAAGAATTTATCTCATGTGCTCACATGCTACCAAGCACTATAGTGTTTTCTTTGATAAATTGTGAAGAAAGAAATGCAGAGAGAAAGATAGAACAAAAAACAGTATATTCAAATGTATGAAGAAATGAAGAGATTACAATGCTGAGCTAAATAGGCTCAAGCAAGATAGGAATAGAAAGTACAGTTGTCCAGTACAACTGGCAATGTATAGTCAGACTGTTGAGGTTACATTATATTTAACACTCCCTCTTAAACTCAACAGTTACAATCATCAGCACTGATTATTCCTAAGTGTTGTCTCTGAAAATCAAAAACTGACTTTCCTAGTGGCTTTGTAAAGATATCAGCAAGCTGATCTCGAGAACCACAGAATTGTAGTGAAATATCACCATTATTGACTAGCTCACGTATGAAATGAAAACGAGTGTCAATGTGTTTGCGTTTCTTGTGAAACATGTGATTTTTAGATAAAGCAATTGCTGAAGTATTATCACAGAATATAGGAGTTGGATCCTTTTCTATATGTGACATATCTTTCAATATTCTTCTCAGCCACACAACTTGACAAGAAGATGAGGTAGCAGCTACATACTCTTCCTCTGCAGAAGATATTGAAACAATTGGCTGCTTCTTTGATGCCCATGAGATTAGGTTCGTGCCAAGTTGAAAAACATGTCCAGATGTGCTTTTCCTGTCATCTAGGTTGCCTGCAAAATCACTGTCTGTGTAACCAGAAAGTTGATTACTATCAGATTTAGTGTACCATAAACCGAAATTGAGAGTTCCTGCAACATATCTCAAAATTCGTTTCACCATTTTCCAATGAGAATCTTTGGGTGATTCCATGAATCTGGAAACAAGGTTGGTTGCATACATAATGTCAGGCCTAGTTGTTGTAAGATACAACAAACTGCCTACTAAACTTTTGTACAGGGTAGAGTCCATTATAGGACCTTCATCATTCTTGCTCAATTTTGTGCCTAGTGGTATGGGGGTTTCTGTTGGATTGCATTCTTCCATGCGAAATCTTTTGAGGATGTCTGCTACATACTTTTGCTGACACACAAAAATGCCTTTGGCTGATTGATGAAACTCAATTCCTAAAAAGTATTTCATTATGCCAAGATCTGTCATCTCAAACTCAAGATTTCCAGTATAGATCATGTCATCAACATATAAACATACAATCAAAATTTTGTCGTGTTGATCTATTCTGGTATAAAGAGTTGGCTAATTTTGGCTTCTGCAGAAACCACTTTTGATCAGATAAGTGTCAATTCTGCTGTACCAAGCTCTTGGAGCTTGCTTTAAGCCATACAAGGATTTCTTCAACTGATATACTTTGGCTGGGTGCTCTTGGACTTCAAATCTAGGTGGTTGATCGACATAAACTTCTTCTTCTAAGAAACCATTCAAGAATGTTGACTTGACATCCATCTGGTATACTTTCCATTTGTGTTGTGCTGCTATAGCCAATAGAGTCCTTACAATGTCTAATCTTGCTACTGGAGCAAAAGTTTCACCATAATCAGTACCAGGTTGTTGTGAGAATCCTTTGGCAACAAGTCTTGCCTTGTGCTTTTCAATCTGCCCTTTTTCATTGAGTTTAGTTTTGTAAACCCACTTGACACCAATACTCTTCTTGTGTCTTGGCAAATAAACAAGATCCCATGTCTTGTTCTTCTCAATGGAGTCAATTTCTTGGTTCATGGCTTGAACCCAATGTGTCTCCTTAGCTACTTCCTTAAAATATGTAGGTTGACATGACATTAAAGCAAAAAGATTGTGCTGTTCAAAGTCATCCAACTGCTGATGGATTTCTCTCAAACTTCGAGTTCTCTGATTTTGTGGTTCAGAGAATGATTCTCTGCTGGAAGTTGAGTCATCCTGAGAAATTTCAGGTTGTCTTTGTACCTACAATCTTGGAAGAATAGTTTGAGGTACTTGCTATTTTGAATTTTCAAAACTTGCCAGGAATGGATTTTGACTGTCCATTTGCTAATTTTCTGAATCATTCCATAATTGATTTTCTAGAAATTTTACATCTCTGCTGAGAATTAATTTCTTTGAGATTAGATTGTAAAGCCTGTAAGCTTTAGATGTTTCACTATATCCAGTGAAAATACATTTCTCACTTCTGTCATCAAGTTTCTTCCTTAATTTGAAAGGTATGTGAGCATATGCTATGCATCCAAATGTCCTTAGATGCACTACATTGAGCTTTGTTCCACTCCATGCTTTTTTGGGAACTTTCATCTTTAGACTTGTGGTTGGAGATCTATTCAAAAGATAAACTGAGCATGCTACTACTTCAGCCCAAAACCTATTTGACAGACTTTTCTCTTTGAGAAGTGTTCTTGCCATATTGATTATTATCTGATTTTTCCTTTCAGCCACTCCATTCTGTTGTGGAGTATATTTGGTTTTTGTTTTCATGATAATGCCTTGTGATTTGCATAAATTTGCAAATTCTCTGGAGTTGTATTCTCCTCCTCCATCTGACCTAAGTTCTTTGATGTATTTTCCACTCTGTTTTTCAGCTTCTGCCATGAATTCTTTGAATTTTGCAAAAGTTTCAGACTTGTGTCTGAGAAAATAGATCCATATTTTTCTATTGAAATCATTAATAAACGTTAGAAAGTAAAAGATACCACCTATTGACTCTGTTTTCATTGGTCCACATAGGTTAGTGTGAACAAGTTCAATATGTTGTTTGGCTTGATTGGAAGACTGTGGAAAACTAGTTCTCTTATGTTTTCCAAGTATGCAAGATTCACATGGGGGAATTTGCTCTTTAAATATAGGTAGAACTTTGACCATGGAGTTCTTATGAAGAAGACTTAGACTCTGAAATGGTAGATGTCCAAATCTTGTATGCCAAACCATAGTTTCATTCAGGGTAGATGCACTCTGTGCATATGGTTGACTGAGATTTGCAGTTCTGAGGGTAAGGGGAAACATCCTATTTGGAGTCATATGGATTTCATAAATCAATTTTCTACTAGGATATTTGTCATATATTTTGCAAGATGCTCCCTCAAAAAGTACCTTATAGACATGTTCAATGAGCTGTCCTACACTTAGCAAATTATGTTTCAAATCTGGAACATGATAGACATTGTTTATGTCTTTCTTTACATTCTGTTTAGTAAGAATAGGAATAGTTCCTTTTCCTTGAACTTTGACTAAATAATTATTTCCAAGTGTAATATCAGATGAGATTGAAGAATAAATGCATGAAAGTAATTCTTTGTTACCTGTCATGTGATTGTTGCATCCACTGTCCAACAACCAGAGATCTTTAGGTTGTTGTTCAGTCTTGTGGCATGAGAGAAACATACCTCTTGAGGTGTCTCCCGTGTGATTTGACACATGTGCTCTGCCTGAGAGATGATCTGCTTGCTTCTTCCTGCATTCAGATTCATAGTGCCCATACTTTTTGCAGTAATAGCATTGTATGCTTGATTTTTCATTTGATCTTCTCCCTTTGCCTCTTTGAGGCTGGAAATTCTGATGTTAATTTTGTTGTTTCCTTTGACCTTGGAAATTTTTGATTCGGATATTGATGTCTGTTACCTCCACTGGAGTGAGAGTTACTTTGATTGCTCCCTCTTCCTTGGTGACCTCTGCTTCTTCCTCTGCCTCTCCCTCTGCTGAAGGAGAATTGAGTTTTGAAAGCATTGGAGATTGACTCATCTGTGAGATGCAGTCTGGTCTCATGTGTCACCAGAGAAC
>ML789446.1:202649-219612 GCA_009831015.1 Picea engelmannii
GGCCTTAAATTTGCCTTTTTCATGGTGCAATGTGACCACACACCTTATTGTTAAAGTGCTACTGGATTTTCCGGTTTTTTACCTTTCAATTTGTCGAAATGCGAAAGTTGCCTTTGGACAATTTTAACGGTCCAGATCTTGCTGTGATCTGACGGTTCAGATATTATCAGGATATCGTGAATCGAGACTTCATGAACCTTGATGATGGGCTCTTCTGACTCCTCGATTCCCCGATCTCTGATTTTGTTGATTTGTCGATAGGTGACTTTTCCCTTTGGGAGATTTCCTAAATGCTTTGATCTCCTCCATGCATCCTCCTATGATGGATGGTCCTCATCTTTCCTCGTGATTTCGAGACTTCAAATGCTCCAGACGTCTCATCTTCAGGATCCACGATTTTCCAAATCCTATAATGCCGATGCACTCTCCTATTGGGATTTTTCCGAAGGCCTCGTTTCTGCCACACGTCCCAGCAGATGGACGGCTCAAGGCTGCTTCGGGGTTTTCACCGTGGAGATTCCTGATCCCTTGTTTTGACGTGATGAAGTCAGTTGGGCCCCAAAACGGAGCTTTCCTCCTGTCGGGATTTCGGACTTCGCATTTCCAAAATGCTCGTGTTTCTTGTCCTCAGGATTCGCAAAACGTCGAATCCCGATGTGCCAATGGCCCTTTCCTTTTCGGGACTTTTCCCATGTCCTCGGATTGACTCCACGCATCCCCTCAAGATGGACGGTCCTTTTCGTTTCGTGAGTTCGTGACTTGCGACTCCAAATTTCTCTCACAACTTGAAACCCTGGTAGACGATATGTCGACGGTTTCCTCGATGTCCGCCTCATGTCCAAACAAATGGACGGATGTGATCTTATCGCTATATCATGAATCGTGATTTCACGAGTTTAGAACTCTTGTTGCGACGGTCTTTCAAAACCGTGAACTCTGAAATGTTGATTTGACGACACTTGGATCTGCTGCCACCTGTCCTCTAAGATGGACGGCTCACAAGTCCTCTTAGGATTTCGTGATATTGCGTATTGGAGTTTACGAAAGCAGTGTCTCACTCGTCCAACTCTTGATCCCCGATTTTGCGATGGGATAAGATCGATGACTCACGATCTTTCTCACGACAGTCTTCTCACGGCAGTCTTCTGACCTTTACACCTTGCGAGTCAGTGAAGTGCCGAGATCTCACCACGTGTTTCTTGATGGATGATCCAGATGATGTCGAGACTTCATGACTTCACAAGTTAAAAATTCTCCTGTGTGCTCCAGAGGACTAAATCTCATGCGCTTTCTCGTTGATCCAACGACTATTGGTCCTTTGCACAAAATCTGACGGCTGAAATTCTTTCATCTTTTCCACACTCTCTTCATCCCTTCTGAAATGGTTTCCACTCTGGATCCATTCGCAGAATGAATCTTATGGCCTCAGTGTCTGTTCTTTGCACCTGAGATGTGTTCTTTACTCCTATGGAAGAAAGATTTGTGAATCTTTCAAAGATTTGAAAGAAATACACGAATTCTTTGTTCTTTGCTACAATCTTTGACAGATTTGAGAAATTTCCATAAATCTTTAAATGACTCTTCCTTCTGCAGGAATCTTTAGCGAATTTGAATGAATTCTTTGAATTCTTCAAGAGTTCCCACCTCCTACATCTCTTCTTCATAAATCTTTGATGATTCTTGAAAATTGTACAAGAATTTTTATTGTTTCTTCTTTTTCGGTCTCTGCTTTGAGCATCATACACTCTGCGACCTCGCGTGAGCTTCTTACGATGATATTTAGAGAGTATGAGCAAACAACTTCCTCATGGAAGTTTCCTTCGTGAATCTTTTAAGAGTATGACGGACGGCTCTCCAAACCTTGTGAAAGAGACTGTGTCACATGCTCTCAAGATCCATGAAGCTCTACGCTGTGAGGATCGTGTTTCTCTCCAGCCTGTGTGAAGAGGATTACTACTGTAGCTCTGATACCATGATAAACTGTGAAGAAAGAAATGCAGAGAGAAAGATAGAACAGAAAACAGTATATTCAAATATATGAAGAACTGAAGAGATTACAATGCTGATATAAATAGGCTCAAGCAAGACAAGAATAGAAAGTACAGTTGTCCAGTACAACTGGCAGTGTACAGTTAGACTGTTGAGGTTACATTATATTTAACATTCTTGACACTTGCATGTTTTGAATCTTAGCAACTTAATCATTCAAACCTAGAACCTGGAGTTTTGTTCTCAAGAATGAGTGTGTTTCTTTTCTTCCAAGTCTCCTTCACTCAAGATGACAAGTGATTTCTTCAACCTATATTTTGTACTACGACAATATGCTATCTTGACAGAAGCTCGGGTTATAGAATAAGCTCTATGATCTCTACTTTAATCCATCTAGTATTTTTACCAAAGGTTAGTATGATGGTCATAGCTTCAACATGCAACATTGTCATAACAACTAGATGTATATCAGAATATCAAACCTGAGTAGCATTATTATTATGAATGTGTTGGGTCTTCAGATCCTTCTGAATCTATTACAAGAGATCCCTTCTCCTACAAATACCCTTTAATGATTAACAATTTAAAGATATGTGAGTACATACCTCTGATAGAATTTGCAGGTAGTGGCACCATCTGGTAGCAGTGACATTGATCACCAACTCTTAAAAATTTCAAGGGTGACTGCAACTAGTACCATGGTTGATACTTCAACTAGTACTGAAATTTCAATTGATATTGCAACTGGTTCTGAGACTGCAACTTAGGGTTTTATGAGGAAACCCTAATTTTTCAATCTTCAAATTTTGAAATTCTAATCCAGGGGATAGATGCGCTGATATGAGGCGAGTATGTTGGTGTAGTCGGATTTATGAAAATCCAACTTTTTCCCCCTCAAACTTGACCAACGGATTTCTAGACTGGTGCTTCTAGTTTTCTGGTACTTCTAGTTTTCTGGTACTTCTAGTACTTCTGGTACTTTTGGTTTTCTAGTTTTCTCATACTGGTGAAAACTAGGGTTTCACTTTCCAAGAGATCTACCCACTGAAAAGGTGCGTTGAAGGTTCCAAAGAACTCCTTGGGTTAGGGTGCACTTTTCTAGATGGTTTTGAGGGTGAAACTCTTCTTCAATAAAAATCCCTAATTTGCATGTACGACAAGAGTGATGTTTTTCTCTTTATATTGTGAAAGATGCTCTCTTCATCTTAGCTCTGATACCATGTTACGATTTAAGCTATTATTAGATTTCTTTGCATTTCACTAGATAACAATAGCATAAGATAGGATCACTAAGAAATACACAATCACAAGAGACACATCATTTATCTTGGGAAACCCTCATGGGGGAGAAAACCCAACAAAACTTCTTTAATATAGATAGCCAATACAATGTCAAGAGATAACTCAAACAAATACAGAAATTCTTCTCCCAAGAATGTGCCTCTCTCACTCTCTCTCTCTCTCTCTTCTCCAACTACAGCTCTGAAACTTGCTTCACAATGAACAAGTGAGTGCATGTCTAAATGAGACACTAGCCCCCTTATTTATACAACTCTGGCATGTGTGGACGGAGGTGTCTGTTCACTGGCGGGGTTGAATTCTTCTTCTGGGTGGTTATAACCACCTTCAATATATTTTGGGGCTGACTTCTTATTTTTCCTATTACAATTATCTTTTTACCAATCCGCAAAAGGGATTTGGTCTTTTACAATAGCTGACATGATATATCCACAATAGGGGATTTGATGTAATGAATAATGCAGCAATAATAATTAGAATACACTTTGCAGTTACATTATTTCAAAAAGGTTAGGCTAGGGGAGGGTTGGCTAGGATAGGATAAGCTAAGTTAGGGTAATATAGGGTAGGCTAGGGTAGGCTAAGCTAAGTTAGCATAGTCTAGGTAAGGTTATGATAGGATATGTTAGCTTAGGTTAGGTTAGTGTAATGAAGTTTAGGATAGGTTAAGTTAGTGTAATGAATGTTAGGCTAGGCTAGGCGAGGCTTGTTAGTTTTTATCTTGGTTGGTGTCTCAGTTGTGCCTATGTGTCCTAGGCCAGCTAATGGACACGTTAAATAGCCAAGATCAACCTTTTTATTCAAATTAAGCTAGACTTATTCTTACAACAAAAAAATCATGTTTGGGTGGAATGTTGGGGCCAAGGAGACAAGGTGTGCCTCTAAAGGTGGTTTCTATTGGATTGAGGGACCCTGTCCAACGGGGGTTGCACCACCTAGTGGAGTGTGGGGTCTAGAATCCCTTCTCAACCATTGAGTCCAAGATTTGGCACAGACCTCAAATAAAATGGGGGTTTTCTAGGGAAATAAAAGGAGGTTGAGGGTGTGAAGACAAAATACATTCTCATTTTTGAGTTGAAAAAGTGAGTAGAAGGAGGCGTGCTTGAGGCTAAGGAAGGAGGGTGAACTATGTTGAACCAAGAATCAAGCTAAAGAGGGAGAATATAGGAGTGAAAGGAAGCTAGAAGAGATTAGGAATAGAGCCATATTAGGCTGTCAGTACTAGGATCCACTCAAGACGAGTTTTACAGCAGAAACATGGGCGAGTTACGGCTCTACACCCTCATCCACGATTGGCAAGATTCAGTCATAGTGTACAAGAGAGAACATGGTTGAATTTTGGCTACATTATCAGTTCTTATCAGGTCGTACCGATGTCAATACATCTACAACAGGAGTGTTGAGATAGTTGGGTTATACAGAGCTTGTGGAGAGGAAAGCCTTGCCTAAAAATTTCCTGTAAGGAATTTCTAAATTGTATTTGTTGTAAAATTTCCTCATAAGAGTCAATAAGAAGACCTCCTTTGTTGGTTTTCTCCACACTGGGGTTTCCAGGGTAATATCTGGTGTATGGTTATTTTATATGCTTGGTTTTGTATTCTTCCACTACCATTTTGTTGTTTAATATCTCAGTTGTAGGTTAATTGCATAAATTCATATTTTATATAGCATTAATAATTTATGGTTAAGTTAATTTATTGGAGGAAATATCAGTGACTAAGATATACGTAAAATTCAACATGGTATTAGAGATTGGCCTATGAGTATAAGAAAACCAAAGTACTTTATGCATAGACCAGAAATGTAAATCAACAAGTGGTATAGAAGAACAGATAGTGTGGGTGAAATAGGGAAGTAGTTGGAAGTTTTGACGACCTACCTGAGAAGAAAAAATTCATAGGAAAAGGACATGATACCTACCCTTTCTTTCATCATTTTCCTAAATACTATAAATTGCATCCCTTTTTGCACACTTTTCATTAGGGAAGAGAAGATGAACTGTTTTGTAACTTCTTCTTCAACAAGAAGATGAAAGGACACATGGGAGTTAATAGTTTTTTTATAAAATAGGATAGAAGCTCATGTGAAAGGGACTTTTTGGATTTTCAATCATTGTTTACACCCAAGAACGTTTTTGAGAGTGATACTTTGTTAACTAATATTCAGAATCCCTCAGGTATATCATATTATAGAAGCAATTATGTGTATAAATGGATCAGATATTTGAAATACTTAAAGTCAATATAACTATTGTTTCTATGGATTACAAGAATGTTTGTTTGTTGTATATTGATTCTCATATAGTCTTTATCATTTTACAGTTAATGATGTTTCTTTGAATATTTCAATGCCTTTGGATTTGTGGGTTGTTATTGTATACATTGTTGTGATCTAGACTAATATGATTATATACATTTGTATGCACTTGTCTCCAATATTTCTCTTTTGTTTCAGTTAACTATATAAAAGTTGTGCAAGATTTTGGTTGCATTTATAACTCATCGGTTACTATAGTGTTCTCCTAGATAGGATAGGTTAGCATAGATTAGTAATAAATTAGTCATAATTTCATACATATTTTCATTGCATCCTCACCATCCATCTGCTCCCCAACACCAGTACATGGAACTGTAAATGGTAAGAAAACCAAAAGATAGCAATAAATGGTAGTCGAGCCAAATTTGAGATGGGACTCCTAATTCAAACAGTGTATATTCTAGTTGGGACCATATACCAGGGAGTACCCCTTGTTGTTTTCAGGAAAAGTTTTACTAGTCAACAAAATTGAAACTAGAAGCAAGGCCATATTTTATGGCTTATATACATGAAATAAACAATAACCGAAATCACTCTTCAATCAGTAATCCCAATCCTCAACCTACCTTTTGTCCTCGAGTTGAGTTTGAACATTAATTTATCTACAAGGATTCAAATCCTAATTTTGGAAGTGCCTCCAGTAGTCTCGAAATACATACTGAGACTTGGTTTTGCATAACAGAGATTAGTTTCACGAAACCCATAGAATTACACACGCTTATGGAAAATTGCTTGGAAAATTACCTACAACCTCTAAAATACCTTGGAGAAAAGAAACCCATGTATAATTTCCTAACACAAATCCTTATTTTTACGTTAAATTCGTAGATGAACTCATTTAAACTACTTTACAAGAAGTCCTAGTACCTTTTAGCAGAGCTGCGCATTTCCTTATTGAACCTAAAGAAGAATTCAAAGGTGAACAACTTAAAACTACCATAGAAAAACTAATGGGAGAAAACGGGAACAAAGGAGAAGTTATACCTCGATGCAAGGCCTAAGGATCTCTCAATATGGCTGGACAACTTCATGAAATTCCAGGTAAATTTGATAAACGCCTCCTTAAATTTGACCTGAATAAACCCAGATCCCCAAAAGATCACGTTAATAGTTTATTTTTAGCCATACATCTTCTAGGTGTTGAAAATTATGACATAGTGTGCAACTTATTTCCTTACACGTTTTCCGGGAAAGCCTCTACTTAGTATTTCATCTTACCAATCAGCTCTATTATGGACTAGGACAGTTTTGAAAGGTTATTCATGAGAAAACTTGGAGAAAGAAAAACCACTGCATCTCTACATAATGAACTAGGAGCCATCATAATGGACAAGAGGGAAAGAGTAAAGGAATTTAACCAAATAACTGTTAATGTCTTGATCAAGTTTCCTCATGATGTTGCTCCTACTTAGTCATTAGCTATTGAATATTACACAAATGCATTAACCCCCTCCATAGGGATGTTTTTGAAATGATCTAACAGAAACACATTAGCATTAAACTTTGATGAAGTTGAGACTGTGGAAAGAGAGTTATCTTCATATGATAAACATCCACATTACGAGGAGACTAAGTTGGCTAGAAAGAAACAATTAATATTAACTAAACCACCTCACAAGGAATCAGAGGATATTGATAATGTGGTCAAAATGGTTAAGAAATTATCCAATGAAGTTGTGGACCTTAAAAGGAATTTCAGTGAAATATCATCGAAGCCACTAACCTTCTGTCCATTCTTTAAGAAACTAGACAACTCGACACAATCGTTTGAACTACCACACATGGATTTCAACTTAGATAGATTTCGTAATGATAATTTATGTTCTTATCATTAGCAAAATCACCCAGAATGAACATGCCCTCAGTGGGTAAACTCTATGATCCTAGTGATAAACTAGTTGCTATATCAACAAATTTTGGATGATGAAATCCATGCACAAGCTCCTTTTGATGTTGATGATGAAACTCCCTCGGAATCAACTATGCCCTTTTGGGACTGGTGTGCAAAATTAGATGATGAACAGATCAAGGAAATCCTTGTCGGAGATACACATGTTGTTAAAGTGTTTCTCCAAAAGGTTATACCATAAGAAAAAAATGTCCAAAATATAATCCCCCTTCTTCTAAATAATATAACATCCCTCTTAGGAAAATAACAACACCCCCTATCCTCCCAAAACAAAGTGATGTGGTTCCATAAAAAACTAATAATAATATTGTAAAACCATTGTAGAAAACTAAGATAGACCAAGCACATCTGGATAAACAAGGAATGATACTAAGACTGTCTTGATAATATATAATTAAAAAATAGTTGAGAAAAAATGTGTCCATGCTATCAACAATATCGATTATAATGTATTTGAGTACATGAAGAAAATGAAAGCTAATATTTCCATGTTCAATATTTTTTCTTTAACACAACAACGAGAGCTCCTACACAATTCTTTCAAAAATCATGATACTTGGAAAATAATTGTCTCTACTACTTAAAGCGTAATCCCTAAAATTCATACACAAGAGATACACAAAGTGGAGATGGTAACAACTTTAAACACAACATGCATAGGCACCTTTTCAAAATCTCAGGTAGCACTTTTTCTGCTCACATATGAAATTTGTAATTTCAATGTACACAATTGTTTAGCAGATTCAGGTGCCTCTTCCAATATTATTCCTTTTTTTCATTTGCCAAAAAGTAAATGTTGTTCCACAAATGATGAAAACCAGGATCATCCAATTAGATATGAAAAATGTTAAAGTGAAAGGTGAACTCAGATATGTTTTAATTAGACTTTCATCTGACCCTAGGCTTCATCAGACCATATACATAGTTGTTGTGGACATACCAAAGAGTTACGATTTTATCTTAAGAAGAGACTGGTCATCCAAACTACAAGGTTATTTCTCAACTGATTGGTCTCATCTGTGGCTTCCTCATAAAGGAAAATCAAATCAAATTTGTGTAAATAGTGAGACACATAGTGACAAACTTAGAAGGTAAGAATGAGTCCACAAGCTTTGCCCATTCTTGTTTTGGGAGTTATTTTTTCGAAATTGATTATTGTTGTTATGAAGCAAAAACTTATAATATATCATCAGAATTACAATGAGGCCTCTGCCCATGAATCCATAATAGCGCATGTCCAGTACTAAATAACTTAGGATTTAGTTTGACTAACAAGACTAATATTCCCAACATGTGGACAATGTTTTTCGATGGCTCTAAAACATAGGATTGAGCTAGAATAATATGTGTTCTAATCAATCCTAGTCAAGTAAAAATGCTAAGATCATTCCACTTAGAGTTTGAATGCACCAACAACACCATTGCCTTAGTTCAGGGCCTTAAAAAAGCCAATGATCTTCGGGTAAAATATCTTAAGGTGTTTGGTGATTCAAAAATCATTGTTCTAGAGGTAAGAAACATTATTCATTTCTTGTCTCCACATCTAAAGGATTACCAGTAAGATGTATAAAATCCACTTTGTTTGTTTCATTCATTTAATAGTTCCTCTATGCCTCGTGATCAAAATATATATGTCGATATATCAGCCAATGAAGCATCTATATTTATGGCCCCTGATGATGGTTTTTTGGTTGAAATGATGTTTAGGCCCTCCATACCAGACAATGTCAGAAGTTGGAGAGTGTTTGACAATGACTCTTAGATTATAAAATTTATTACTAGTTCATACACATTCCAAAATTCAGTGATCGATGATTTGGTACAACAACAAGAGTTGCAAACCGATCAAGGAGAAACTAACAAGATGGAAAAAAATTGTGTTTCGAAAATATTTTTGACTCTCAAAAAGGTATTTGATTTAAAATCCAAGTTCATAAGGAAAACAAATATGAAACCCAAGAACTCCACTATGATGCGTTTCTTTATCAATTTACAAGCATATGAGAATCCTAAATATGTTTATCTGGGAACTTATTGTTTGGATTAAAAAAAGTACACATTCACAGAATTGTTCAATAAGTATCGATATTTTTTTTCGTAGACATATGTTGATTTGAAGATGCACGATACACGAATTATGCAACATGTGATTCCCATCAAAGAAGGAATCAACTTGTTCCAACAAAATATTAGAAAGATAAATTTGACTCTCGAACCTATGATACAGAAAGAACTCAATAATTTATTGGATGCCGAAATCATTTTTAAAGTAAGACATTCAACTTGGGTTTCTAATATGGTGCCCGTAAGAAAGAAGTTGGGAGAAATAAGAATCTCTACATATTTCAGGAATCTCAACCGTGCTTCCAAAAAATACAATTACCCAGTTCCCCCAATGGAACAAATCTCGCAACTTGTATCCTTATCTGAATTGTTCTCTTTATTAGATAGGTTTTCAGGGTACAATTAGGTTCTCGTGGAAGAGCCAGACCGATTAAAAAATACCTTCTGAACCAAATTGGGAACTTATTCTTACATACACATTCCCTTCATTCAAATGAATATAGGAGATACGTTATAAAGGGCCATGTATATTACTTTTAAAGGATTAATCGTTCATAGCATGGTAGTCTACCTATACAATGTGACATTTTATTCAAAAAAAAGGAAGACCACCTGAAGCATTTGAAATAGAGTTTTGAATGATGAAGAAAATACAAGATTCCTCTAAGCCCAAAAAATACCATCTTTCTTGTTTCAAAAGGAATTCTTTTAGGCCACATCATTTATAAATATGAAATTTCGGCGGATCCAGAAATAACCAAGGATATTCTACAAATTACACCACCACACTGAAAAATATCTATGAAATCGTTCTTTAGAAAAATCAACTTTGTAAGAAGATTTTTTCCATATTTTGAGGAGATTGTAAAACCTCTTCAAAGAATGATAAGAAAAGGAAGTTCAGTTTAAGTGGACACCATTAGAGAAAGAAGCGTTCAAAAATATTAAAACAACTATAGCCACTGCTCCATCTCTGCAAAATCCATATTTCTCCAGATATTTTTTTGTGTAGACATTCATGTCTGATCACTCATTACCATCAATGCTCACACAAAAGGCTAAACAAGGAGACAAATACCCTGTCCCATTTATGAGAACTGGGTTACAAGGTGTTGAATTGAATTATCCCCCAGTGCAAAAGCAAGCCTTTATTCTCCATAAATCCATCAAATAGTTCATACCTTATATCCTCCAAAATCATATTAAATTCATCATCCCAAACCCAAAAGTAAGGTCTGTATTCATTCATAAAGAACTGGATGAAAAACAAGAGAATTGGATGAAAACTCTACAAGAGTACAACCTCGAATTCAAACCAGCTAATATTGTGAAAGTTCAAGGCTTATGTAAGTTAGTTACATAAGGATATGACAATGAAGAACAATAAGAGGATGGTTGGAAATATGAAACTACAATGTATATTGAACAGGTTCCATATGTCCTAGTCATTCAAGGATCGTATTACAATGATCTTAAATACTATTTGCAACATGACACTACTCCATACCACCTCAATGTTAAGTAGAAAAGAGTGATATGAATGATATCTTTACAGTATCAGTCCTTACATGACATCTTGTTCAGAGAAAATTATGATCGAGCATTGCTCAGGTGCCTCAAAAGAAAGTATGTTTATAATGTCCTAAAATATACACATGATGGACCAGTTGGTGGTCATTTTTCAGGTGACAAAACATCCCACAATTTTTTGAGAGATGGATACTACTGGCCCACAGTTTTCAAAGATGATCATGCATACTCATTGATTTTTGAAGCATATCAGAAAGTTGCAGGAAGGGAACATAAATCTACTTTTCCTCTCCAATTTGTAGCAGTATAAGATCCCTTTTGAGCATTGGGGCCTAGACATCATTGGTGATATAAATCCTCATTTGTCCAAGAAACACATGTATATTTTGACTGTTATTGATTATTTCACACATTGGATTGAATAAATACCTTTAGACAAAGTGAATGAGGAGGTAGTAATAAATTTTCCCGAGCAACATCTTATCACGAATTTTGGAATTCCTAGCTCTTTAGTGTTTGATAATGCTACTTATTTATCATCATTGAAATTATCTGAGTATTTGTTGGAAAAACATATCATTTTAAAATACTCATCCAATTACTATCCCTAAGGAATTGGCTTAGAAGAATATGCAAACAAGAACATCATATGTATCCTTAAACGAACCATGGTTGAGCACGAGAGAAATTTCCACAATGCATTACAAAATTCTCTCTGGGTGGATCGTGTCACTCCCAAATATTCCATCGGAACTTCACCTTATTTTCTTTTGTATGGGAAAGAGGTCATTCTACCCTCGAACATCTATCTACCTTTCCTCCAACTCACACAATAGTCTCAAGGAAAATAATGTCATGTCATCAAAATTCATATTGATACCTTGTTTAACCTTAAGGAAATATGTGACAAAACCAAAATCAAGTTTGAAGCTCACCAACAAACAATAAAACATTGGTTTGATACGAATTCTGCAAGTGAGAAAGAGTTCCAAGTTTGGGACTTAGTTATAAAATGGGATAAGTCACATGAATATAAAGGGAAACATTCAAAATTCCAACATCTATGGCTTGGTCCCTACCTCATTAAAGAAAAAATTGGCTAAGGAGATTTTCAATTACAAAATATTCAGGAGGAAATTGACTCTCTCCATGTTAACGGGAAAATCCTCAAACACTACATCAGTTTTCCATTGAGGTTGTTGATCACTTGTACACAAATAAATCTTGTTTCCTATTTTCATTTTATTTTTTTTATTTAGTTAAGTTAGTTTTCTTAATATTTTTTATTACTAGCATTTTCCTCCATCCTTCTTAATGGTTTCCTTTGTGATTTTTAAGTTCTCACAAATTAGCCTAAATCACATTCCTAAACATATCACATATGGTGTATATAGCCAAATCATCTATATAATATGATGTCAAATGTACATATATCCCCAGACATGTAATCCCTTTACGCACTACCACAAGTCAAGATCTGGTGGAGGAAGATAACTTATCAATACGAAAACACACTGGAAAAACAAAGATATAATATATTTCACTAAAAAACATATTTCTATGTTATACGAGCTAAACAAAAATAATCTAGATGAAATGTTTGTAGTATAATAGGAATCATGACTCAGGAAATTTTCTCATCCATAATCGAGTTATAAAATCTCACCATCACAAGTGCCATCTCCAGAGCTTTAAAGGTTAACTAGAATCCCCACATCCACCTGTGTCTCTAATCAAAAGACAATCATATATTATACAATTTAAAGTCTTGGGGAAAGGATTTCCATATCAAATGGGACATGGAAGTGTATTCGTTGGGGCTATGGATGCTCACTGGCAATGGAGCGGCGCTAAATAAATGCACTATGAATTTTATTCTTATCATTCTTGATGTTTTGTTTCTATTATACTACCCACGTCTTCCTTTCTAGACATTTACCATGTAAATTTGAAAGCAATATGATAATTTGAAAAGGTCTCACTCATCTTTGAATCACCTTAGTATTTTCAATATGAAATTTATGGGACCTATACTTTATCTCTTATGATTTTGTATGATGGATCACCCTTCATAAATTGTGTTTAGACATCATCTTGCAGAGATTCATGGCTTTGACTAGTGTGTCTCCATTTGTTGTGATAGGCACTCCAACCCTCCATTTTTTTTTGTTTCAGCTTGGTTAACTCAATACAAAATGGAGCTTGTTATCCTTTGAGCCTATGAGAAATCATCATAATTCTCCCTCTCCACCTCAATATACTTTTAAAACTCATTTTTTTACTTGAAAAAACCATCAAGACTTGGTGTTGAAATCCAAATTTGAAATTGACAAAAAATATTCTAACTCCTTCAAACAGTGCGAAGGTGTTTCCTCTAACTCCTCTAAACAATTCATAGGAGATTCTTCTAATTCCTCCAAGAAGTTCAGAGGAGTTATTTTATTTTGCCCTGATATGCAATGATATCACACAAGTTAGATGAAAATCCTTCGATTTGTTCGAAGGAGTTAACTATAACTCCTACGAACACATCCAAATATTTCATCATATTTATTTCGATATTATGAAATAACTTCATATTCGACCCTCCGACCACACCAACCCTTCCTACTGCATTTAATGCCAAAATGTTTTTTTTACTATATAAATGGAACATGGTCAATTCATTGTTACCGACTGAGTTTTGAGTAAGATGGAGCCATAAGGATAAAATGAACCAAGTTACCCCATTCAAGATTTCCACCTATCCTTCCAAGGGAATCCCCCAACCTATAAACCTTTCTTTTCACTCCTGAAATCACCATACTTTGCTTGCAGAAAATACCTAGTTTTTTAAAGGCCATGATATTTCAATATAGCTCCCCAAAACACATCGGAGTATTTATTACTAGATACTTTGATGCATTCAGGAGAGTTGAATACTTTTCCTCTGACCAGCTCAAAGTAATTGAAAACAACCCTTCTGACCATATCGAAGGATTTACTTCCAACTCCTCTGATATGATCGAAGGATTTACTTTCAAATTGTCTAGTCTTGATGAGACTATAGGTATCCAAACATGGGGTGGATTTTCTTGTGGGATGATGCCTCAATCCACATCTATTGTAAATTTCTCTAGGAGAAAAAATACCATAGAGAATACCAATGAATTCATGAGCAATTCCTCGTGCATTTATATGAATATATATTTTGCGCCACTCCCCCTTGTATGACAGACAAATCCATAATGATCATAAGAAGAATGAAGGACTGGTATCTAATGGAGTATGGCACTTATATAAGGGTATATGGTGTGATGAATCCTCCTCACCTAGTTCCATTATTTGTACCTAACAATATCATCCTTCAGGAAGTTGCATACCAGACTATTATACATGGGGTTGGAGGAATGTTGTATAGGATTGAGAAATCAATATGCCCCCCACTACCTTTATATGTCGGCAATTGTTTCTTTGATAATACCAAACAATCCCAAGTGGAGGTATACATATTACTTTCTTATCACTTTGCAGAAGAAATATTCAGAAGACATGACCCTAGGAATATCATAAGGGAACACTTCAATAGCATCAGGCTCCCTCATGAGTGTACTACTAAAATTTTGGAAGAAGAGGAGATGCATCAAAATTATAGAACATACGATGAGGTCATTTCCAAAAGGCATGGCCATCCAAAGGGAAGGGTCCCTGACAAAGAAGAAGTAAGAGAGGCATAAGAAAAGAAGTAGAACCAGAGGAAGATGATATATCTTCTCCCATGTCTATCTCAACTCATTTAGGATCTGTCGAGGAAGAGGAAGAAACACCAGTAGATAAAAAGAGGACGGATAAATAAAAGGTGTTGAAAAAGAATAATGAGGCCAAAAAGAATTAAAAATTTGAGGCTGACAAAGAAAAATCCAAAGATGAAGCCAAAGCAAATGCTCTAGTAGATAGACAAAAGGATCTGGAAGAAGTAGTAAGAATAGCAGTAGAAGTAGTCAAGAAAGAAACAAAGGAATAATCCGACAAATATGAGGAGGAGGAAAGGAAAAAGATAAATTCATAAATTATAGGGGAAGAGACATGCCCCATGGATGTATATATCCCAAGAACATATACTGTAGGCATAGAGATATACCCAACAGGAAATGGTTTAGGCCTTAGACTATGGGAACCATTTCCACTAGATGAAGTGTTATATCTTAGAAGTTTTATGTATGACACTAAATATGGTAGGATCATGCAAGAGTGAGTTAAGAAGATTCCAGTGACAAATTGGATTTGTTATCATTTTTCACTTAGGTACCAGTCATGGGAGATGTTAGAGAGAATCATGTGGAAAGAAATAGATTTGGTTATGCATTCATGGACACCAATATAGATAATATACATACGTTATGTAAACAAAATGAAGAGAAGGAGTTAAATATCATAAAACTTGAGTAAAATCTTCGATAGATGAAAGTGGATGAAATAATCCTCCAAATATTCAAAGTAAGTGTTGATAAGGTTAGAAATGAATTGGAAGGTGACATATTGACATCTATGCTTATCTTCACCTCTTCCGAGATGCAGCTGCCATAGCCATCTTTCAAAACAACCAGATATAGATGAATCTAACACATTACAAGACTATCCATGAAGGCATAACTAACATAGATAGGTGGATAAAGGAAAATACTTATGCACTTCTTGATTTATATAGGACATCAAGATCTGGGAGAAACACCAATTTGTATGGATTGGATCATTGACAATAGATAGGACAAAGAGAAGATAGAGAAGTAACCAAATCTATGGAAATATGTTCAAGGATACACAACGATTCTCAGGAACTGATAAAAAATGGTCGCCTCCCAAGGTTATATGAGATTGGAAAGAACCTAGTAGAGGAATAAATGGTAAATGCAGTTCAGAACAACACAAATCGAAGGAAACAAACAGTTGAAGAAACTACATTCGTCTCTACCAACCTTATTGATCAACATTTGGTTTAACCAGTAAAGTTTCATATGATGGTGGAAGATTTCGTAACAAAGTTACAGAAGGATATGAGCACCCTCAATGATAGTATTTCTCTAAACAATGAAACATTAGAGAAGCTGACATACAGAAGGATTGAATCATTCTATAACTAGTTGGAAGTTTGGACAACCTACCTCAGAAGAAAAAGTTCATAGGAAAAGGACATGATACCTACCCTTTCTTTCATCCTTTACCTAAATACTCTAAATTCCATATCTTGTTGCACACTTGTCATTATGGAATAAAAGATGAACCCATTTTGTAACTTCCTCTTCAACAAGAAGATGAAATGACACATGGGAGTTACTAATTTTTGTATAAAATAGGATAGAAGCTCATGTGAAAGAGACTTTTTGTCTTTTCAAGGATTGTATAGACCCAAGAACATTTTCAAGAACATATAATTTGTTCAATAATATTTAGAATCCCTCAAGGCCAACATATTATAAGACAAATTCTGTGTAGAAATGGATTGGGGATTTGAAGTACTTCAAGTGAAGATAACTATTTTTTCTATGGAATGTAAGAATGCTTGTTTGTTGTAGACTGATTCTGATACAATCTTTATCATTATGCAACTATTCATGTTTATTTGAATATTTTGATGCCTTGGTATTTGCAGGTTGTTATTGTATGCATTGTTGTGATCTAGAATAATCTGATTATATACATTTATATGTGCTTGTCTCCATTCTTTCTCTTTTTTTTCCAGCTAACTATATAAAATTTGTGCAAGATTTTGGTTGCATTTATAACTCACTAGTTACTCGAGTGTGATCCTATCTAGGATAGGTTAGCATAGATTAGTAATAGATTAGTCGTATTTGAATACATAGTATTCATATACAT